>PYHW01009280.1:37272-47976 GCA_013186435.1 Turdus rufiventris
CTGAGAACAACGCTGAGAACCAGGACACCCACGGTGAGCGGAGTTCTCTCCTGCACCTTTTCTCCCACCTGGGACGGCCGCTGCCGCCTGCTTCCCTGCTCCTGCAGCAGCCGCGACTGCGAGGCTGCCTGCCCTGCTCCATCGGGACTGTGCGGAGGAGGAGGAGGGCATCTGTGACTGGAAAAAGGGACTGACACTGAGTTTTCGTTCTGTTTTGTCACTGTTTTTTTCTCATAGCTGATGCTGTTTTTGTTTTTTTCTTGTAGATCTATCAGTAAAGAACTGTTATTCCAAACCCATACCTTTTGCCTGAGAGTTCCTGAATTTCCAAATTATAGTAAACTGGGAGGGAGTGGATTTTCACTATCCATTTCTTGAAAGAAAAAACTCTCACCTTTTCCTTTTCCCAGCAATACTGTCCCTTTAAACCAGGACAGTAATATGCATGTAGTGATTGTATATAAGCAACACGCCTGTAGAATCATGTGTCCATGTGAGGTCAGAATCTCCTTCGTGAACCTCAGGCCTGAATAAATGATGCTCTCTTTTGATGCCAAACTGATTTTTGCCTTTTTGCTTTGATATATTATTTATATATTCTTCATATATATTTGTAGCTCTGTAACCAATTATTGCATAACTACATAGATTCATAGCTAGCATTTCACTAACTCTGTTAGACAGAAAGACAAAACACATTCCTAAAGGCCCCAATCTTAATCTTCCTTCCTCTGAGAACCAAGGTTAAACCAGCTTCTCGAGACACTTTCCCATAAACAAAGTTTTGTTAGTATCTAAAGGGGGGTTACAGGACAGGGTCGAACCAAGGGAGGAACTACCTCATGACTTGTGTCTAATTGGGGATTCTTGCCAGTTATGGTAATTTGCTAAACTTATAAAATTGTGCCTGCTTTATATCATGGGGCACACCATTGGTGCATTTTCAGTGTCTATCTCAGCATGTTGTGCACCAGAAATGATTCTTTATAAAGGTAACCACATTTTATCACCTAACTGTGTCTGACTTGTGAATTTAGGACCAGAAAAAGACATCACTTTAACAGAATTTCAGTGTTGGAGAGTCTTATTCCAATATTTCAGACATTTGGCAATGGGAGGAGCTATCCCCCCATGCATCCAGCAGAATAAAGAATGTGTGCTTCTTAATGCTACATTGGTGTTAAGGAGTTTTTTCTTCTTATCAAATTTTTGGTAACAGTTTTGGAGACCCAGGTGAAACATACTCCTGAATTTCAATGGATGTGAGCTGTCGCTGAGGAACTCCCATGGACAACCTTTGATCCCTGGTCCAAAGGACCCTTGGTAAGATAAAGGCATTCTTTAAAGGTGTTAACTGTTAACCTGCCTCTAAGGTGAAGCAAAAGCTATCCAGAGTTTGGTTTAAAGGTACCTAAGGTGGGAACAGGGAAGGGTTAGAGTCCCTTCTAGGAGCTCCTAAATGGTAATTGGTTATAATGTGAAACAAAACCTCAAAAGAGGCATCACAGGTGTCACCACTGAAATGTATCTTGAAACATTAAAAACAAATTGGGGGTAATCTCCTTGCATGAGAAAAACTATAAAATATTGTAATCAGTGGTGGCCACTTTACACATTGGAAAATCAAGAGAAGTGGCATAAGGATGGTACATTACAGTATACCATATTGCAATTAATGTTGTTTTGTAGAAGGAAGAATAAGTGGGATGAAGTTCCCTATGTTGACTAGTTTTTCACCCTAAGAAATCATCCAGAGTGGCAAAAGGAATGTGGGAGGATGCCATAAGATCCATAAACTTTAATATTTGAAAAGGAAAAGAAAGGGAAAGAGTTGAAGAGATGTTCTGCATGCAGCATAGGACAGAAGTTTTTAAAGTGTGGCTGAGAGGAGAAGATTTAGAACTGATGACTACTCTGTGGCAAAGAATGGGGGAGGGGGATGATGAATCACTGAGAAATATGTTTAGATCTATGAGTACAGTAATTTCACGACCATAAGGTGCACCAGAATATAAGGTGCAGCCCCCGAGAGTCGCAACTTTGTAGCTCAGATAAGGCACACCGGACTATAAAGAGCACTATTTTTTTGCAGAGAGGAGCCGCACGGCGCGCAACAAAGTAGCGATTTACTGGCAGGTTCTCAATTTGCAAAGTTTTTCGCTACTTTTTTGCCACTTTTTTGCGGCCATTTTTCGACGCTTTTCGGAGGCTTTTCGCCGCGATTTTTCAACGCTTTTTTGCCGCGATTTTTGCCGTTTTTTGGCGGCTTTCGCGGCAATTTTTCCATGCTTTTCGGCGGCTTTTCGCCGCGATTTTTCGACACTGCTGCGGGTCCTGGCTCAGTTTGCAGACCGCACTTCCAGGTTTGCAATTTTCCGAATTTTGTAGATCAGATAAGGCGCACCGGACTATAAGGCGCACTTCCGGGTTTGAGGAAAAATTTTAGTCAAAAGGGTGCGCCTTATAGTCGTGAAATTACTGTACATTGTGAGAAAGTGGACTGGAATGGACAGAATGCTTTAGGGGATCAGAGGATTTTAGTCTGATTGTGGGATGGACTAGAAGGCAGAAAGGAAATGTCAGGGAAGTTCTTATGGCTCCCCCAGAGCAGGCAGTCAGGAATCGTGGTCCAGTAACCCCATTTTTAATAGTGGATTTAATGTTTGAAGAAAGGCGGCAGGAATTTATAAGGAAGATCTGAATAGAGTTGCTAAAGTATTTGAAATCATAATTAGGACTCAGGACCGCCTCACTTGGAAACAATTGGTTGAATATTGTAATAGTTGGTGGCTAAAGTATATTTGGCGATTTGTAAAGAAAGAGGACATTGGAAAAGGGAGTGCACCAAAGCCGGGGGAAATCAGACAGGAAACATAAACCCGACTCTTCAAGCCATCAAGCTCACGACCTTATGTGAAAATGAAGGATTTCCCTGAAGGGCACCAGGGGAATCATCCTCAGCTGGGATCCTGGTTACATTATTGCTGGGGAATGAAAAGGTAATTTTTTTTAATGTATACGGGAGCAACTTATTCAGCACTGAATATGTACAGAGGAAAACTTAGCTCGGAACCTGTAAGCATTATGGGTATGACAAGGAGGAAAGAGAACAGGTCTTTTTTGCAACCATTACTATTTAAATTAAGAAAACAGTGGAGGACACATCAAATTATATATGCCTGAATGCCCAATCCCCTTGCTGGGGAGAAATTTATTGGGAAAATTGGATGCTCAAATAACTTTCTGGGATGAGGAAATACAAATTCAAACACCAGAATCAAAAATCGTCGATGTAAAGATATTTATGTTACAGGAATGAAATGAGTTGGAAGAAATCCCAAAGGAGGTAGAGAGTGCTGTCACCCCACTGGTATGGGCAACTGAGATGCCTGGATGATCAAAGATGGCCAAACTAGTGAGGATTACTCTCAAACCTGAAACCAGACCGATAACTCAAAAACACTATCCTATTAAGTGGGAGGCAAGGAAAAAGTTGGAGAAATGTATAGAAAAAAATTTATAACTGGGTATTGAAAGAGCATGAATCAGAATATAACACATCGATATTACCAGTTAAAAAGCAAAATGAGGATTATAGATTAGTACAAGATTTAAAGGCCATTAACAAAAAGTACCTGATTTTCATCTAATAGTAGCTAATCCATACACACTCTTGACAGTACTGAAAGGGGAATACAAATGGTTCATGCTGCTCAATCTTAAGGATGCCTTTTTCTATAATACCTCTTGACTGAGATGTTTATGATTTTGGGGGAATTATTATCATATGTATGTTTATTCTGAGAAAATCAATGAATATGTATGTAAAATACAGTATATAAACAGAAACTTTATTGTACTCAGCATGCATGACTTAAGGAGGAGCTATCCCCTCATGCATTCAGCCAAATAAAGAATGCCTGCTTCTTAATGCTACATTGGTGTTAAGGAGTATTTTTATTTTACCAAATTTTTGGTAACACTTTCACAACTGCCATCCTGAATATTGCTACATTAACTGTCACCCTTCAGGCATCTGCTCACCCCTCGATGGCAGCATTAGATGTAAAACATATGTTCTTTTGGGTGAAGCTACAGGAGGAAAATAAGGAAATATTTGCTTTTACCTGTGTCTTTGTTTGAAAGAAAGGTGTCTGCCAAGGAAGGCAGGAACCTCCCTTGGAATGGAAAATATTGCCCCCTTCCCTCCGAATTATTATAACTTTGAAATTAAGGGGCTTTCAGGCAAAGATATGGAAAAAGGAATAACAGTTCTTTACTAGTATGTATATGTATAACAAGGTGTCCGGGTTTCGGGCAAATTTTTGGAGGAAACTTCTGAAGTGGTCTCCTCTAAACAAAACAGATTTCAGCGGCCCCTCCCTCAACTGGTGCAGGAGAATAATCTCCTTGGAGAAATGTGGGAAAAACTGTTTATTTAACAGGCAAAGTACTCACAAACATGAAAAAATGAATAATATTAAACAATAAAACCTCTCTCTGCTCTGAAGAGATGGCAAATTCAAAAAGTCCTTGTCGGAGGGTGTATCTCGGCTGGCTCAGTCTCTTATCAGTCCCCCTGGCACCAGAAAATGCCACATCCCGGACCCCGGTGGGCCACAGATGTGAGCTCTCATTGTTTTTCTGGGTTTTCAGTCCAGAACAGGTTTGAACAGTTCCAAGAAAAAGAAAAATCCACAGTCTGGGGAATTTCTCTGCCTCAGCTAGCTAAAAAAAAAACCCTAAAAAGCAAAGGAGAGCTCTCTCCGTCTGTCTGTCCATGTTGCAGACAACACAGTTCGTGAGAGTGAGAAATACGGGGGAGTGGAGTGAAGCTCCTGCAGACAAACTGCGCTCCACCACTTCTCCCTCCGTTTGCTCTTGGGTCTAGTCTTAAAAGCACAGAACTCAATATCCAGCATAAGCAGAACAGATGATTGGGGATACAAGCATCATGAAATCACCCTAGGACACAAGGCAAACAAGCAACAACAAACAAAAACAGAAACGCAGCAACGGCCTTCTCTTGGCTGTCAAGCACTTTCCCCTTTGGTGTACAGTCACAGCCGGTAGGACAGGTGCAATTATTCCCTCGTAGCTGCAGGGGGCACTGTGGCGCAAGCTCAGTTGCCTTCTCCACCAGGTTAATGGCGGTCCCGGTGCCCCTCCAGATAGCGAAATGAGCTGTAGCAGGAACTTTGGAGCAGTGTCTGGAACAGCAGAGGTGGGCAGACATGGGGTAGCAAACGAAATGTAGCAGAAAATCCGAAGCTGTAGCAGGAGCCGGGGGGTGTCCCGGCAGGCACGGGGTTAGAGTGTAGCGAAAAACCCGGAGCAGTGGCAGAAAAACCGACAGGGCTGGGCAGCGGCAGCCAGGTTCCCAAACACAGCTTGGAGAGGCTCCCTCGGAGAGGGCTCGGAGTCCTGGGATTTCCCCTGAGGCATCCGAGTATATGGTGAGTGTCCTTTCCAGTGAGGTAGGGTGTTAATAGTCCTAGTGCAACGGCCACTCTTAGGAGCAGAGCCTCACTCACGGTAGAAGACAGTAGGAGACGGGACTCCGCAGTGGTGGAGAATTCTTCCCACAGTAATCAGTGCCTGTTTCTCCTTCGATCCCGAGAGCGAGAGAGAGAAGCTGAGCCTAGCCCCTCACCCCGCAGCCAAATTCTTGAGGTATCTCTGCCCTTCCAAAAGGAAGTCCATGCTCTAGGAGTGCAGCTGCACCCTTCCCCCCGTTAGCCACTTCTTTTGTCTCTCTTAAATACCGATCATTATCATCTCTGTTAAAAACTGCAATGTAATATTTGCTTTCACATTTATGTATTAGCTTTTGCATGCTGGTATTGACCATAAATATTTGGATGTAGTACAATATATAACTCTATTTAGCTGTTCATTAGTATGACATAATCTGTTTAAGTATGTATTGTCTAGCTCATAGAAATGGTAGTGTGATGAATATATATATTCTGCAATAAGCCTTAGCAAAACACTAAATGTTAAGATGCTTCCCTGACATTTGCTGACCGACCTAGTGCTGAGAGGCTTTCCTGACCTCTCCAAGTGATAACTGTGACACAAACCAGAGCGCTGGAGGATAATTAGGGAATACCTTTTAAACCTGAAGAGAATTTGTTAATTCCTTATCAGAGGATGTGGAACGACAGGATGGAGACACAAGAAGAAATAAAACATCAACTTGATTCACAGGATGTGATGCAGACAAGTTAGAGTGTAAAGAAAAGAAACAAAAGAGTTCCTGAAACATCAAAAGCTCAGAAGAATGTCTGAATAATGTATGAAGTACATGAATATGTATGTACCTCAGTAATGTAACAATACAATAATTTCACGACCATAAGGCGTACCGGACTATAAGGCGCACTATTCTTTTGCAGTGAGGAGCCACGTGGCGCGCAACAAAGTAGCGAATTACTGGCAGGTTCTCAATTTGCAAACATTTCGCCGCCATTTTTTGCCGCTTTTTCGCGGCCATTTTTCACCGCTTTTTCGCGGCCATTTTCCGCCGCTTTTCAGCCACTTTTCGCGGCCATTTTCCGCCACTTTTTGGCTGCTTTTCGCGGCGATTTTTCGCCGCTTTTTCGTGGCCATTTTTCACCACTTTTCAGCTGCTTTTCGCGGCGATTTTTCGCCGCTTTTTCGGCGGTTTTTCACCGCGATTTTTCGGTGATTTTTCGGTGCTTCTTCGCCGCTTTTTCGCGGCGGNTCGCCACTTTTTGGCCGCTTTTCGCCGCGATTTTTCACCGCCTTTTCGGCGCTTTTTCGCGGCCATTTTTCGCGCTTTTCAGCCGCTTTTCGCGGCGATTTTCAGCCGCTTTTTGCCGTCATTTTCCGGCGCTTTTTCGGCGGCTTTTCACCATGATTTTTCGCCGCTTTTTGGCCGCTTTTCACCGCGATTTTTCACCGCCTTTTCGACGTTTTTTCGCGGCCATTTTTCGCCGCTTTTTGCCGCGATTTTTTGCCGCTTTTCATCCACTTTTCCACGGCACTTTCTCGCCGCTTCTCAGCGCTTTCCTGCGGCTCTTCTTGGCGCTTTCCTGCGGCTCTTCTTGGCACTTCCCCGCGGCTGCGCCGCTTCCCCCCTCTTCTCCCTGGCCGGCGGCCGCGCCGGTTCCCAGTTTCCCCCGCCCGGCAGCCGTGCTGCTGGCTCAGTTTGCAGACTGCACTTCTGGGTTCACAAATTTCCGAAGTTTGTACATCAGATAAGGCGCACCGGACTACAAGGCGCACTTCTGGGTTTGGGGGGAAATTTTAGTCAAAAGGGTGCGCCTTATAGTCATGAAATTACTGTATATAGATAACACTGTCCAAATTTACCGGCCTGCTTTTTGGTCAATCGCCAAGGGCACCCCAGTGCTGGTTATTTTTTTTTTTTTTTAATATATATATACTTGTTTTATCCCTTATTAAAGTCTAAAAAAATTCCAAATTGCAAATCTCATTTTTCACATCTCTTAGGCAACAGATGGAGGGAAATTCCCTGAAAGAAAAAGAAAAAAACAAAGAACAATCCTAACCTCCAACAACCTACAATAGGATACAATTTACCTTTAGTGGACTTCCTCATGGCTATAAACATTCACCCACTGTAGCTCATGCTGCTCTTGCTGAATTGTTGGATAAGCTGCTGCTGCCATTTGGCAAGCACTGTACAAAACAAAAGACAACAGTGGAGCTAAACATAGTATTAGCTCTGGGTGGATATATGCTAGGCAGTCACTAGAAAGGGTATCCAGTCCAGGGTATCTCTGATGAGACTTAAGTTATTTTATTTCCCTTTCCAGGAGCAGTACTGGTGACAATATCAAAGCACCTTCCCCGGAGATAGTCAAACACTGGAAGAATACTTATCCTTGCCACAAGATTAATCATCTCCAGTATGAATCAGATCCAGTTGACAAGTCTAACACATGGGGTGGAAGCTCACAGTTCTTTTATTTGTACTAATCAATATGGTAACTGCAGTACTTCGCAAATCATATGTTTAAGATGGTTGGAAATACAGGAATATTGGGGATTAAAACAAAAAAAATAACAAAACCAGTCATTAGTCAACAATACAGTAAGTGGCTAAAATCTGAAAAGGTAGAAGAGAACTGTCACTTTTTTGTCCCACAATGCAGAATCATCTTTATTAGACTACACAAACAGAAACACCGTTTTAGCTATAAAAGTGGTGAATCAGATAGAAAAAAAAGAACAATCTGTCCACAATGCATCCTACTATCTCTGAGACCCCTGAGAAGACTGTTGAAACCTTATCCCCACAGGTTTTTGAAGTCAGACCCTATGCTATTAAAAATACAGAGTAGCAACAAGTGGTGTTTAATTCATCATGGTCCTCAAGTAAGTGTGTGAGAAACAACCATTCACTTTAAAATTTTCAAAGATTTATTAAACCTTAACAAATACAACAAAGGACTGAATAAGGAAAAAGGGACGGTGCCGGGAGCCTAGGACCGTCTGCCACATGCTAGTCTACAAAATGGCTGCTCAGCCTTTTATACCCCTGGGGTTGCGTCAGCCAATCCTGGCCACTCCTAACGTCTGTCCATCAACTCATCTTCATCGTCTGTTGGTGGAGACTACTTTCTTGCAACTTTATTTGAGGTCAGGTGTTGTCATGCCGTGCCTCCTTAGCAACAAACCTTCCCTATTCCCATCTGCCCCATGCAAGGGGCATATGTGCACACCCTCCCTCCATAAGTCTTTCACAACCAAGGCTGTCTAGTGGCAACAATACCAAAGGGGGAAAGGGACTATGGGGAGAACAGGGAATGTCTATACAACAAGACCATGATAACATAACCATACATCAATAAAACTTCTCTTAACATATACACAATATGAATCCCTTAATTGTGAGAGCCAATCCATCGCATTGCCTATCTATAGGTAATGTGATAGGCAACCTATCTATCTATATCTATATATATATATAGTGGAACTATCAATGCAGGTTAATATCTCTGCAATTAAACCCACCTGCTCACCATTCCTAAATGCATCCTGTACAGGGTGGTCAGCATGATTGCATGGGCAAACCCTCACCTCTCCAAAATGAGGAAGGAGTGATGTGATTAGCATCCTGGGAACAGGATTAGGAGTATTAAACAGCATAGATGCTGAAGTTTTGGCAAATTAAGCTTGGAAACAAGTGATTTGTATAAAATGGAACATCTGTTAAGATTTTGCTGGCACTAGGAACTAGTCAATAGCTCTTAGCTATTATTGCCTAAATGGGAAAGAATAAATGAGAAGGATCACCAGCTAGTTGTAGACAGCATCACCCAGAAGAATATTTCTCTAGCCCTTACCTGTATGCAAGATCACTTATGGGTGTGTATTGGTTTGGTACAGCCTGATTTTTGGTAGTGGGGGGGCAACAAAGATGGCTCCTGTGAAAAGCTCCTGGAAGCTTCTACCATATCCAGCAGAGCCAATCCCTGATGGCTTTGAAGACAGACATGCTGCTGGCCAAAACTGGGCCAATGAAAGAGGTTGGTAATGCCTCTGTGATGACATATTTAAAAAGAAAATCAAAACAAAGTCACACAGTTTTTCTCCTAATAAATTTCATTTTGCAACCTTAAGTTGAGCCTATTTTGCTCTTAAAGTGTTTTTTTCCTGGTCCTTATCTCATTTCATGAAACCTTCATTAATTTTTTTTCCCTGTCCTCTGCCGAGCTGTGGCAGGGGAGGGTGAGCAAGTGACTCTCAATGGTGCCTGACATTGGGCCAGTGTCAAACCACGACAGGGTGCAATCAACTATAGAAGCAATTATAAAGGAAGGTAATGAGGGCACATTATCAGTGAGCTTCAAAATTTAATTTGAGAAAACACAACTAAATTTGAAAAGGATTTCCAGTCTTAGTGGTATCTAATCAACTTCGCTTATCACCCCACCAAAAGTAAAGCCATAGTTTTTATTTTTATAAATACACGATGCTTTGATGTCACAGTGCAAGCTGGCTTATACTGGGTGGTTGCCTTGGAAACCCAGCCTGGTTCCATGGGCCAGACCCTGGGTGCACATTCCCCCAGTCAGATTTCACCTAGGCTGCAGAAATATCATTGGTCAAAGGGGCTGGGTGGTACCAAGACCTCAACCAATTATATGGTCAGGTGCAAATTTTGAAGCCCCTGTAAAAGGGAGCCTTGTCCTAGTTTGGAGGACAGGTGTCTGCTAAGAAAGGCAGGACCCTCTCTTTGAAAATGGAGAATGTAAACTCCCTTCCTCCAAATTATTATGATTTTGAAATCAAGCGGCTCTCAGGCAAAGATATGGGAATTAGGAATAACAGTTCTTTACTAGGGAAATTAAAATAGAAATACAATGCTACAAAGAAACAAACCCCAAGCCCTGAAAAAAGCCAGAGTACGACCTGACACCTTGTCAGTCAGGGTGTTGGTAGCAGTCCTATTAAATGGTGGGTGTAGTCCTTTTGTAGTGACAGATGTGATTCAGTTGAAGTAGTGGTCCTTTGGAAGGTGGAGTTTCCCTCTAAAGGTCCAGTGGTGATGTGGAGAAATCCAACTTCCCTCTGGAGTCCAGTGGAGAAAGGGGCTACCTCAGTGTCCCAAAACCTCTGTGTTATCTTGGTAAGAAATGTTGGGCCCTTCCCCCTGGCTGGAGCAACTTCCAATGGGATGCAGTAATTTTATCAGTCACACAGTGGGAC
>PYHW01009280.1:60897-71289 GCA_013186435.1 Turdus rufiventris
CAGGCAGGAACCATAGGTCCAAATCCTTGTCTGTTTCCAATTCTGTCCTATCCCTGGTCCCTGGAGGGCTGTCTGTCCCACCAGACTGCTTTTTCCATATATGGACAATTCAGATGCCCAGTACAAGCCAGCTTGTACTGTGACAGTGTTCCTCAGGGGTCCATATTGGGACCAGCACTATTTAGCATCTTTGTCAGAGACATGGACAGTGGGATTGAGTGCACCCTCAGCAAGGTTGCCAATAACACCAAGCTGAGTGGTATAGTCAACATGCTGAAATGAAGGGATTCCACCCAGAGGGACTTTGATAGGCTTGATGGGTGGGCCTGTGCAAACCTCATTAAGTTCAACAAGGTGAAGTGCAAGTTCCTGCACATGGGTCAGGGCAATCCCAAGCACAAGTACAGACTGGGCAGAGAATGGATTGAAAGCAGCCCTGAGAAGAAGGTCTGGGAAGTGTTGATGGATGAAAAGCTTGACATGACCTGGCAATGCATGCTTGCGGCCCAGCAAACCAATCATATTTTTTTAAGCATGGCCAGCAGGTTGAGGGAGAGGATTCTCCCCCTCTACTCTGCCCTGGTGAGACCCAACCTGGAGTATTGCATGCAGGTGTGAAGTCTGCAGTGCAAGAATGACATGGACCTGTTGGAGCAGGTCCAGAGGGCCACAAAGATGATGAGAAGGCTGGAGCACCTCTTCTCTAAAGACAGGCTGAGAAAGTTGGGCTTGTTCAGCCTGGATAAGCGAATGCACTGGGAAGACCTTATAGAAGCCTTTCAGTACCAAATGGGGCCTACAAAAAAGCTGAAGAAGGACTTTTTACAAGGGTATGTAGTGACAGGGCAGGAGGGAATGGCTTCAAACTAAAGGAGGGAAGGTTTAGATTAGATATTAGGAAGAAATTCCTTACTGTGAGGGTGGTGAGGCACTGGAACAGGTTGCCCAGAGAAGCTGTGGAAGCCCCTGTAGCAGGATGCTCTGCCTGGATTGGGGGTTAAATAATTCAAACAATACCCTATTTGCAAAGCTACCAGTGGTGAATGGAGAAGGGGGTTCATGCTGCTTTTGGTGTTGAAGAATGCTGAAACAAGTCTGACTCATTAATCCCAAAGTTAAACAACCTGATAGTGAGGTGAAGCTACAGCAGACCTGGCAAAGTTCCTGATAAAGGAGCAAACAAGTGATACTACTGAAAACTTACCTAAAGTTGCTGAGCTAACACAGAGCCTGGAGGCTAATGACTGACAATCCAGTACTTCATACTGTAAAAGCCCAGTCATACTTTTTAACGACAGGGTCTTTAACATCTCTTCTTGGACTGTGTATGGAGATTCCTCCCTTGAATGAGGACATCCCTCAAGGTTACTCCTCGAGGCTGAATGAAAGAGATTTGCCCACAGTCCCTAGGTATGGGTGAGGAACATCAATCTCCACTTAATAAAGCTTTTTGCTATCTTTAATATAATTGCTTTAATATTGCTTTAAAAAATAGTGCACTGTACTATACTAGCAGTTATAGCTACCTATACTATGTAGTAAATAATTCTGATTAAGATCTTTTGTCTAAACATTAGCATAATAAACAAATTATTTTATATAAATGTATCTTGTATGGCATCCTTAATCCTGTGGGACAAAGTTGTATAAAGTTTCAATTACACCAATACAATCTTTTAGACATAAACCATTGACCAAGTCTGGGACTAGGATTGGATCCAGCCACACCCAGACTCCTCTCTGAGAAGGAATTTATAAAGCAAGGGGGTCCTTTCTACACCTTGTGACTCAACAGAAAGGTTTCTCTAATAAACTTTGTCTGAAGCTCCTTCTCTGCTCACAACAATGCCCCATCCCTGGAAGTGTTCAAGGCCAGGCTTGATGGGGCTCTGAGCAACCTGGTCTAGTGGAAGGTATCCCTGCCCATTGCAGGGAGGGTGGAACTTGATGATCTTTAAGGTCCCTTCCAACCATTCTGTGATTCCACTATTCTATAGTTTCAAATGACTAAAAGGTTTCTTTCATCCTTCCCCCTGCCCAACAGTCAATTTTATATAAAATGGTTTCACTGAAGTGATTTAATGCCTTAAAATTGCAATGTTTAAGTAAGTTGAAGAAAGCTTTTTTTACTGGATCTCTGCAACATCAATTTTAACAAGTGACCTGTTTGAAAAAAGGTAACTATAATTTTCTTTATATATTTCCTATTATTAATGGAGAGCACTCCATTTCTACACAAAAGTTGTGAAGCTGCATACAGACTCCAGAATCTACCTAAGTATAAATGGTTCAGATCCCAGTTACAGACCCCATGTAGTATATTAAAATTCCTTTTGACACTAAACAAGTTTTAGTTAGATACAGACATTACCTTTCTAATGCTGCTCTTCTTTTTTTCTACGAATTCATCAGATGAAGAATCTTCCTTGCCTACTTTGATCTTGGTCATGCCTTTGAAGAAAAGTGCATCATGTTGATTTTATGCTGTCATAAAGAAATCATTAATGTAAGTGATATGATTGGAAGATTAAGCTCAGCTAATCTTAAGCCAAATTACAATGAAAAGACCACATAGGAATGCAAAGAACACAAACATAGTATGCTGCACACTTTTGTAGGAAACAGAACTATGAAATATGCAATTTCCTGTAATACATCTATTGTGATCAAAGGTTTTTAGTAGCTAGTTTAATTTGCATTTATGAAGACAATCTAAATAAATGTCACAGTTTCACTGGCCACTTGTGCTCTGAAGAAAACAGTTACTACAACAAAGCAGAACAGGAAATTAAATCTTACTTTATATTTCTTGGTATGCTCATAATTAATATTTTGATTCTATTATTTTTTATTTCTAAAAATAAATGTAGAGGATTTTTTTTTGTTTGTGTTGTTTTTAGGGTTCCTTTAAAATTAATGTATTTGGTATAAATGGCAAGGCTTTAGGTGCCAGGGGGGCAGGACCTGCAGGGGTGATATCTATGGAAGGAGGTCAAATTCTATCCTATGCTGGTCACAGCTGGTTCCAATCAGCTTAACAATGGACCCACCATAGGCTCAAAGCTGACCCAGAAAAGTTTGTGGTGCCTCTGTGAAAACATAGAAACAGTGCCAGAGCAGTAGGGTTAACTCCATGCTGGAGCAGGTACATCCCTGAAGGGACTGCAGCCTGCGGAAGAACCCATGCTGCAGCAGATGAAACGAGTAGAAGATAATGGTAAGAAACAAGGAGTGGCAGAAAGAAGCCCCTATGTCTCAATCGCAACCTCCTGCACCATTTGTGGCTTCACTGTAAAGGGACTGAGTGTAAGATGCACTGAAAATAAGGGGAGTAAAGACTATGAAGGGGGGACAAGAAGCATCTGGCCCGAAGTTGAGCTGGAGAAAGCC
This sequence comes from Turdus rufiventris, assembly GCA_013186435.1. Taxonomy (NCBI): domain Eukaryota; kingdom Metazoa; phylum Chordata; class Aves; order Passeriformes; family Turdidae; genus Turdus; species Turdus rufiventris. The sequence continues at coordinate 64,288 of PYHW01009280.1, forward strand.
GGGGGGAAAGTGTTTTTCTTAAGTGTTTGTCTTCTTTTATTTCCCCTCTATGTCCTCGTTCCAGCCCAGATCAGTGGGAGGGGGCATGGCCAAGAAATTGTTATTCAATACCATCTTATGTCTTTGCCAGGTATGGGGAAAAGGGACTCCCTCTCACTTCCGAGAAAAGACATTCCTTTCTGGTTGGAGGAAAGCATGGTGGGCGGAGGTTCTGTCCACCATTTTTTTTTCTTTCTCCTGGGCTTGGTGAGCATGGTTTATGTAAGTCACTGTCATGGTTTAAACCCAGCTGGAGATTAAGCACCACAGAACTGCTCACTCAACCTCCACTCTCTCCCCTAACCCTGGTGGAATGGGGAGGAGAATCAAAGTAAAACTTTTATGTTAAGAACAGTTTAACAATTGAAAAGAAAATAAAATACAGTAATAATAGTAAATAATAATAATAATAATGGAAAGACAAGTGATGCACAATACAATTGCTCACCGCCCACTGGCTGATTGCCAGATCCTCCTTCCCAAACCCAGACTGGCCCTTTGGTCAGTTTAGGTCACCTGTCCTGGCTATGCTCCCTCCTAGTTTCTGTTTTTTGTGTACCTCCTCACTGGCAGATCACAAGACAAAAAAAAAAAGAAAGTCCTTGACTCAGGAGTCAGTGGGTTATCAACACCATTCTCATTCTGAATCAAAAACAGCACTGTACCACCTACTGAGGCTGAAACCAGGACAATCAACCTCTCTTTGTATACTTTTGTTATTAGTGTTGTTTCTGTTACTGTTACTTTTCTTATCTCATTGCTGCCTCCAGTAAATTGTTTTTATCTCAACCTGTGATCTTTGCCTTTTGTGCTTCAAACGTGAGGGGGAGGGAAAGCAAGTGCTGGTGCAATTTCAGTGGGAGCACTAAATGGGTGAATACCATTCCAAAACCACTGACAGCCTTAATTAGTGCCCAACATGGTGGTGCATGAAGGGTTGAGATAACAACAGATCTGCCCAGAGTGGATTGGAAACAAATTTGATCTAAGCATTTGCTGTAATTAAATATGGAGCCACTGGTCACAATGTTGTTTGGTCTGTTCATGTGGGTGCAGTACCTAATCCTGTATATATTCTCATATGTGTTCCTCACGGGGAGCTGTTCCAGAGCAGGGAGAAGAATCAGGATTACTTTGTTGCTGTACTATGGGATATCAGTTTATCACATTATAACTTCAAGAGAAATGAGGGTATTTTGGGATGTGTATTCAGTGTTGCTCTCCTGCCCTGGCCTGGGGTGCTATCTCTGGGAATTCATTAATAATCATACCCAGCCTGTGGGGGGAACAGAGGAGGATGGTTTTCCCCAGCCTTTTACTCCCTTTGCTTCCTTGAGGCCTGTTGCAACAACTTTTGAGAATTTTGAAATCCCTTTGGATATTAAGGAAAGAGTGTTCTTGTTGGAGATAATCTATAGGGAATCAAATAATGAGCAGTCCCATCAATCCAGATAAGGTCCACTGTACACAATCCATGTGGCAGAAGTTTGTGTGGACCATGCCATTGTTGTATGCCGACTCACCGGCATTGATGTCAATGAAAGAAAGAAAACAAAGAGTGCATCAGGTGATTACCCAACTCTGGCAATATGAAGATCATCTTTTTCCTCCCTACCAAGCTGCACCTCAGCTGTAGAAAGGCTATCAAAGCCTGCAGACAGACTTGAAAGACCCGAGCAAACTAGAGAGGAAATGTCCCATACCCCTCCAGCGCATGCCAGTCTCTACTATTGGGAGCAAGCGCCCTCCTTATCAAGAGAGACGGTACACACCACGAGGTAACCTCTGTTTTTACCTGCATGACCATGGAGAGGACATTAGGAAGTGGGATGGAAAACCCACCTATGCCCTAGCAGCACGGGTACATGAGTTGAGAGGAAGAACAACCACTGCAGGAAATTCTTCAAGGATTAATGCCACTCCAGTTTCCAGTGGGCAAGTCCTCAGGCAGAATAGAAGAGATGATGTTATGTCAGATTCTTTTGAAGGGACCTCCAGTTCATATTTACAATAAGTGAGCAATGACTTCTATGACCAGGACTAGAGGGGCCCTGGCTCCAGCCAGGTGGAGGAAAGAGACAATAGGACCTATTGGACTGTGGGGATCCGATGGCCTGACACGAGACCCACAAGAGTATAAGGCTTTAGTTGACACCACTGCACAGTGTGCCATGATCAATACTGCTAAATGTATTTTTCTCCACTCCTTTAGCAACAAAATGCAGGCCACAGTTTGCTTTCACATGGAGAGGCATCCAGTACACCTGGAACTGATTACCCCAGGGGTGGAACCACAGCCCCACTATTTGCCATGGACTAATCCAGACTGCACTGGAAAAAAGGGTGAGGCTCCAGAACATTTGCAGTACAGTGATGACATCATCGCATGGAGCAACACAGCAGAGGAAGTTTTTGAGAAAGGGGAGAAGATAATTCAATTCCTCCTGAAGGCCAGTTTTGCAATAAAGCAAAGTAAGGTCAAGGGACCTGCCCAGGAAATTCAGGTTTTAGGAGTAAAATGGCAAGATGGACATTGTCAGATTCCAATGGACATGGTCAACAAAATAGCAGCTGTCTCACCAACCAGCAAGACGGAAACACAGGCTTTCCTAGGCACTGTGGGATTTTGGAGGATGCCCATTCCAGATTACAAGCAGATTGCACACCCTATCATGTGACCAGGAAGAAGAATGATTTTAAGTGGGGTCCTGAACAACAACAAGCTTTTGAACAAATTAAGAAGGAGATTGTTCATGCACTAGCCCTTGGGCCAGTCAGGATAGGACAAGATGTGAAAATGTGCTCTTACACAGCAGCTGGGGAGAATGGTCCTTCCTGAAGCCTCTGGCTAAAAGTACCCAGGGAGACTTGAGGATGACCCCTGGGGTTCTGGAGTTGGGAATAGAAAGGATTCAAGGCCTGTTACACCCTGTGGTGGTTTAACACCAGCAGGAAATTGAACTCCAAATAAGCCACTCCCCTTCCCCTGCCCCTTCTGGTAAGGGAGGGACAAAAGCAGAGACTATGGATTGAGATAACAATTTACTGAAAGAAAAAAGCAATGGAATAAGAAGCTTACGGTAACAACAGCAATATTAATAACAAAAGTATATGATAAGAGAAGGTATATTACCCATAAAAAAGGTGTTCACCACTGAGAACAGAAAAAGGATGGTGGATGTTTACTGTAGGCCATGTCTACATGGCTTCCCCAGATAAAGATAAGATGGAGACCATTCCCGCATACCACGCCACTTGGCTGTCAGGAACAAAGGCAAGATGGCAGGGGCTCTCCCATGGCTAATGTTTTCTGCCGTACAGCCTGAAACAACAAAAAACAATAATGAACANAAAGGTAGGTCATCTGAGTCAGGTTGTGCTGCCATTCTGCTGGGCTCAGTTCCACACTGGTGCCTGTGCTGCTGCCTCCACCACTCCACTGTGTTGGATGTTGGTCCTGTGGATTGCTGCCACTTTCCCACTGCTCTGCCATGCTCCCTTTAGCTCAGCTCAGCTGGATGGGGCTCGGCTCCACTCCTGTCAGCTGGGCTCCCCTCGGCTGGACTAGGGGCCACACCCCCGCACCCCTGGTCCACTCCCTGCTGGCAGCCTCCCCACTTGTGCTGCTGTTCAACACATGTCAATTCGTGTTTTGCTGTTTTCCCTTAAGCATCATGTCCTGTAGCCTTGCTCCATAAAAAAATGGAAAGGAGACCAGTGGGGTGGCAGAGAGACCTGGGTCCACAGGGGCTGATCCCGACAATCACTCCTCTGGAGAGAGAGACAAAAATGGCACCCACTTCTGTGGGGTGGGCTCATTTTCATCCCAACACCATTCCACCCAGCAATAATGTAAGTGGTATAGAATAACAATTTAGATGCNCCAGGACACACCTCAAATGAAAAAGAGATATTGGCATCTTAAGAAAGGGGTTTCAGCTGCTTCAGAAGTAATCAGCACCAAAACCACCAAAACACAGTTCCTCCTGGCACCCCGACTGCCAGTGCTGGGCTGTATGTTCACAGTACCCTCCACATAAATGCCACTGATGCTACGTGGAGTAAGTGGGTCTTGCTGGTCACACAGCAAGCTCAAATAAAAAAGCCCAGTAGCCCAGGGATCTCTGAAGTCATCATGAACTGGCCCAAAGGCAAAAATTTTGGACTATCATCATCATCACAGGAGGAAAACATGACACGTGCTGAGGAAGCCTCACCATATAATGAGCTACTGGAGAGTGAAAGACAATATGCCCTGTTCACTGATGATTCCTGCCATATTGCAGGGCTACATTGAAAATGGAAAGCTGCCATATGAAGTCCTACAGTGAGTCGCGGAAACTGTTGAGGGACAAGATGGATCAAGTCAGGTTGAAGAGCTGGAAACCATCCAGCTGGCTTTAGATATGGCTGAATGAGAAAAATGGCCAGTGCTCTAGCTCTACACTGACTTGTGGATGGTAACAAATGCTTGGGGGGGGGAGATTGATGGAAAAAGATCAATTGGCAGTGTAGAGGGAAACCCATCTGGGCTACTAAATTGTGTAAAGACACTGCTGCCTGGATAGAGAAGTTGGCTGTAAAAGTACACACATGTACCTAAGAGTCCGGCTACTGAAGAACATCGGAACAACAGACAGGTGGATCGACCTGCCAGGATTCAAGTGTCTCAGATGGATCTAGACTGGCAATATAAGGGTGAATTATTTCTGTCTCAGTGGGCCCATGATGCCTCAGATCATCAGGGAAGAGATGCAACATACAGATAGGCTTGTGATCGAGGGGGGAGGGGGGGAACACTTAACCATGGACACCATCTCCCAGGTTATCCCTAACTGTGAAACGTGCTGCAGTCAAGCAGGCCTAAGTGGGTAAAGCCCCTCTGGTATGGTGGACAATGGTAAAAATATATATAAATATGGGGAGACCTGGCAGATTGATTACATGACTCTCACAGAAACCCACCAAGGCAAGAGCTACGTGCTTACAGTGGTGGAAACAACCACTGGATGGCTGGAGATGTACCCTGTGCCTCACACCACTGTCCGGAACACCATCCTGGGCCTTGAAAAGCAAATCCTGTGGCGACATTGAACCCCAGAAAGAATAAACTTGGACAACGGAACTTGTTTCAAAAATAGACTCATAGACACTGGGGCAGAGAGCACGATATTGAGTGGGTATATAATATTCCCTATTGTGCTGGGGTGACTTTATGATGCTTGTATCCAGAATCATCTGTTCTGTTTATGCTGGATATTAAGTTCTGAACGTTTAAGTGGTTCTGGGAGTGAATGGGGAGAGAACAAGTACACAGTGTTTTCAGAAACTGCACTTGCTCCCCCAGATTTTTTCTCTCACGAACTGTGTTGTCTTCAGCACGGACAGACAGCTGGAGAGAGTTCTCCTTTGCTTTTTAGGGGTTTTTTTTAGCTAGCTGAGGCAGAGAAATTCCCCAGACTGTGGATTTTTCTTTTTCTTGGAACTGTTCAAACCTGTTCTGGACTGAAAACCCAGAAAAACAATGAGAGCTCACACCTGCGGCCCACCAGGGCCCAGGACATGGCATTTTCTGGTGCCATGGGGACTGATAAGAGACGGAGCAAGCCGAGCTACACCCCCCAACAAGGACTTTCTGAATTTGCCATCTCTTCAGAACAGAGAGAGGTTTTATTTTTAATATTATTCATTTTTCATGTTTGTGAATACTTTGCTTGTTAAATAAACAGGTTTTTTCCCACTTTTCTCCAAGGAAATATTTTCCTGAACCAGTAGGGGGAGGGGCTGCTTGAATCTGCTTTCTAGAGGGACCCCCTTTGGAAGTTTCCTCCCAAATTTTTCCCTAAACCAAGACACCTATCATGTACTAGCCTCTGAGAAAATTGAATGGTACAGTGAACTATTAAAAACCACATTGAAAACAATGGGTGGTGTGACCTTCAAACATTGGAATCTACATTTAGCAAAGGCCACCTGGTTAGTTAACACTAGAGGCTCTACCAATCGAGCTGGCCCTGCCCAATCAAAATCACTACGTATGGTAGAAGGGGATAAAGTCCCCTTGGTGCATATGAGAAATGAGTTAGGGAAGAAAGTTTAGATTAGTCCCACCTCAAGAAAAGACAAACCCATCTGTGGGATTGTTTTTCTCAAGGACCTGGGTGCACTTGGTGGGTATTGAAGAGGGATGGGAAAACAAAATGTGTATGTCACGGGGATTTGATTTTTGGGTGAGAACCGTCTGTAATGTTGAATTGTATAAAATTGGTTGCTGAATGACACTGCCACTGTTTGTTATAACTACAACGGACAATGAATATGGACAGCTGCAGTTACATCATCATGAGCCCCTGATGCAGCTTGCAACCAGCTGACAGCACACCAGTCCTCCTTCCCTGAAAGATATTTAGGACATCTAGAACCCAGAGTCATGGCCTAAATGAACTCATCAGACATCTTGGAGGGATGGCCATTGACTATGTAAAGAATACCTGTGCTTATGTATATATATATATATATATATATATAGTAATTTCACGATTATAAGCCGCACCTGATTATAAGCTGCACCTTAAAATACAGAGTGTGATAAAAGGTATCAATTCTATCACCATCTGTTGAGGGTGGGGCCAGTGATCCTTATCTCCGCGGGAGATAATCTGGTAATGGGCCATCCATCGAAACCAGGTAGGGCATTGCTTTATCTTTTCACAACCCATCCTTCCTCCAGAGAGTCATTTTCTGCTAATGGCCCATTGAGTCCCTCTGTGTGACTGATAAAATTACTTCATCCCATTAAAAGGTGCTCCAGCCAGGGGGAAGAGCCCAACATTTCTTACCAAGATAAAAACAGAGATTTTGGGACACTAAGGTAGCCCTTTGTTGTGGGCTGGGGGAGTTTTTAGAAATTTTTCCCATTATTATGTTAAGCTGGCCGGGCGGCTCCCCTGTTACCCGTTAAGT
>PYHW01009280.1:80910-98360 GCA_013186435.1 Turdus rufiventris
AAAGAGTGTTAAAGAATATGTCAACACAATTGCAAAAACCCTTGAAAATTTGCAGTCAAAAGGGATAATCCCTCAAACCACACCCCTAAATTTTAAAATCCACAGTATCCAGCCAGGGGAATGGGTACTAGTGAAAACACGGAAAGAACAATCTTTAACCCCACAATGGGAAGGTCCTTTTCAGGTACTGTTGATAACTGAACCTGCTATCCGGACCAGGGAACGTGGTGGATCCACGCAAGCAGAATCAAAGGACCTGTGGAGAAACCTAAGGAGTGGACTATAACATCTGAACCTGGTGACACCAAAATGACTCTTAAGCGAGGAGCAGTTGGTAATGAATTGGGAGGACCCAAATGACAACTTCCATCAATGCCACACAGTATATCCTGTCTGACTCACCCTAAATACTGGACATAAAAACTGATGTTGTAATACATACAATTAACAGTCTCATTATAGGAAGTTCTGAATATCAAATCTTGTCCCTATCCAGATAAAAACTAAGAACCACTGAAATAATAACTTTACTTTGTGGATGGGAGTTACTAATGCCTGTTGACTGGGGAATACCTGAGCTGAGGAAACAGTAGGAATCTACAGCTAAGGAGTGTCAAAAACAGCAAGTGACAAGGAAATAGAGGGCAAGACCAGATTGGCCTCTGTATCTGCCACTGCAACCCCATAGGCATGGGAGGTGGAGGTATAAGCCATACCAGACCTCTATTATTCCTTTTTCTGTCACTCAGTTTTTGCCTTTTCTCTGTCGGGAGGTTGGCAAGACCATGCTACAGATGCTACCAGAAGCTGTACATGGAAAGACACCGAGGTTCTTTCCTTATTACACATACCCATGTCAACAGCCATTGTTATGACCCATCCAAATTAAGTACCTGTGAACAAAATGGCAAAAAAAAACCAAAACAAACCACCAATTGGAAAGTGAATGTCCAAAAGGAGAAAAATTGATTTGTTTCACATATATCATTGACAGTAAGGCCCAAGATTTGGTAAAAACACAATTAGTAAATGTAAAAGGAGTATTGCTCAAGCCAAATGACGTATAAAAAGAAAGACGGGGGGTATTGTTATAGGTGCATGACATATTGTTGGCTTTTCGCAACTATTGGGATAAGTGCTATATGTATAATGTTAAAATAGCTTTTCTGTATGAATATAGGTTTTTTTCTTTTCTTCTAATAGCACAAGTTTTCCTACTAAAGAACTGTTATTCCCATATCTTTGCCGGAGAGGCCCTTAATTTCAAGATTATAATAATTCAGAGGGAGGGGGTTTACATTTTCCATTTCAAGAGAGGGTCCTGCCTTCCTTAGCAGACACCTGTCTTTTAAATTGAGACACCAAAGAAAGGAGATTTCAAATTATAAATAGCCAAATACAGGCAAATACTAAACTGACATTGCAAAACAGGCTGGCCTTAGATCTATTGCTGGTCAAAGAACAAGGGCTTTGTGGGTAATTAAAACTGGATAGAGAAGTGTTGTGTACATGATGCCTTAAGTTTTAGCTTTCATATTTTCCAGATTCTATATTGCCTTAGTGTGTAACTCTGAACTTCATATAAAGTGTTAGCAAGTTTTCTTCACAGTCTAGTTAGACAAAACAGTTCTTTTCCAGCCTGAGAGCCAAGGACACCGTTGCAGCTTCAGGACCAAAAAGGTATAAACAACAGAGAATTTAAGAGAGCAGTCTGGGAGGATGGGACTTCATAACCTGAATCTGTAACTGGACAATTAACCCCAATATGTAAATGGACCAAAACTTATAAAAGTGTGAAAACTCGTGACCCAGCATCCATGGTGGGTAGAGCCACAGCCAGGCTCTTGTACTGCCCAAGGTGTATCCTTTGAAAGTCTTTTAAATAAATATCTACTTTATTCCTTTAACACTGTCTAGCCTCTGTTCTAGGTAGCTTCTCAAGGCATCATACAAATCCCAAATGTAACAGAAGATCTCCAAAATCAACTTAACAAAATGCGGCAAGTTGCTGAGGATAGCAAGGCTATCCAAATGGCCTTTGAAACTACAGTAATTTCACGACTATAAGGCGCACCCTTTTGACTAAAATTTTCCCCCAAACCTGGAAGTGCGCCTTTTAGTCCAGTGCGCCTTATATAATGGAGAAAGTTTGGAAATTTGCAAACCCAGAAGTGTGAGCTGCGAGCCGCAGGGGGAGCCGGCAGGGCCACGGCTTCCAGGTGGAAGCAGGGCCGTGGCTGCCAGGTGCAGGGGGGCCCGGGGGCCCGCAGCGCCCTGGCAGGCATGCCCCGGTCCCGGGGAGGCAGGGCGGAGCAGCGGTGGGCATGCCCCGGCCCCTCCAGGTACAGGCGGGCCCGGGGGCCTGCAGCACACCTCCTGCCGGGTACAGGCAGGCCCGGGGGCCCATGGCTGCCAGGTTGAGGCAGGGTCTCGGCCAGCAACCGCACGGGGGAAGCTGTGGGCGGATCCTTGCTGCAAAAAAACGTGTGCCCTATAGTCCGGTGCACCTTATATAACGTACAAAGTTGTGATATTTGCCGACTCCCGGGGGGTGCGCCTTATAGTCTGGTGCACCTTATGGTTGTGAAATTACTGTAATTAGTTAAATAAAATGCTTCAAGGAATACGGGGATGGTCCCTGAGAAGATGGCTAGCTGGAATACTGGAAACCATCCCAATTATAGTTGCAATCACAGTAATTATCAGTCTTACTATTATCTGTGTTTACCAAATGATCAATCATAACCTTGTGGGATTGTATGCTACTATAGGTAAAGATCGAGTTGAAATTTGTCAAATGGCCTTAAGGAATTTAAGAAGTTTCAAAGGGGGGAACTGATGCCAAAATGGTTAATTCAATTTCTACTGTAACTGTGAGTTTTTAGTAGAAAGACACTGTGACTGTGAACTTGTAGCAGAGAAGATACTGTGTCTGTGAACCTTTAGCAGAGAAGCAAGGCATGCAGAAATTGTTCTCCAAGCAAAGACATCGGAAGACAAAGAGGAGTGTCTTGGGGTGACTTTATGATGCTTGTATCCCCAATCGTCTGTTTTGTTGGTGTTGAATATTGAGTTCTGCAGCTTTAAGACTGGTTTCAGGAGTGAAGGGGGATAGAGAAAGAGGTGCAGAGTTTGTTATCAGAGAAGGCACTTGCTCTCCCGCATTCTTCACACAGACGGTGTTGTCTGCAGTGGACAGCAGGAGAGAGCTCTCCTTTGCTTTTGGTTAGTTTTTCTGGCTAGCTGAGGCAAAGGAGTTCCCCGAACTGTGGTTTTTTCCCCTTTTTCTTGGAATTGTTTGAACCTGCTCTGAACTGAAAACCCAGAAGAGCACCAGGAACTCACACCTGTGGCCCACCAGGCCTGGACTGGGCCACAGCATTTCCCAGAACCAGAGGGACTGAAAACTGAGTGATCCAGGCTGCGACCCACTGAGGGGACTCTTCTGAGTTTGTCATCTCTTCGGAGCAGTGAGAGGGTTTGCTGTTTGGTATTTTTCATTGTTGTGCTGGGAAGTACTTTGCCTGTTAAATAAACAGGTTTTTTCCACTTGTCTCTGAGGAAATATTTTTCTCCAAACCAGTTGTGGGAGGGACTGCTTGAATCTGTTTCCTAGAGGGTCCCCATTCAGAGGTTTCCTCCCAAATTTGCCCTAAACCAGGACATGTCCCAAAGTCAATTTCTTGGCCTCTTGGATAAGGAGAACAGTGTGTACTACAGTTCGCAGGCATCTGGGCCATCCCTGGCTTACACTGTCAAGTGTTTTTGAAAAGTACCCCACAGGCCTCTTGAGATCTCCTACCTTCTGAGCCAGGACTCCAAAGGCAGGGTTCTGTTGTTCATACACAAAAAGCTCCAAGGGCTTTGTTAAGTTTGGAAGTCTTAAGTGCAGACATCAGGACTGTCTTTAAGTAATGGAACATATGCTCCCTCTCAGCAGTCCAAATCAAAGGTCCTTCCAGGGTTTTTTCCACTTCTCTCCAAGGAAATATTTCCCTGAACCAGTTGGGGGAGGGACTGCTTGAATCTGTTTCCTAGAGGGACCCCATTCAGAGATTTCCTCCCAAATTTACCCTAAACCAGGACAAGGAGACATCAGGCTCAGGAATGTAGCTACATCAAGAACAAGGACTGAATTGGGGAATTTGGGGAACATGGGGAGGGTTTTTATGGTAATGGGCAAACTATAATTTTGGCATGCGAAAACAGAGGTCTTTCTGAGTTTCCTCAGAGAGTCATCAAAATACAGGAATTGAATTAAAATCTTCAGAGAAATTAAAATATATTAAGCCACACAGACATGAAATAGAGATGTAAGCTTAAGTTTTAAGTAAGTAACTTTAAGTAAGTAAGAATATGTTTTAAGTGCCTGAAACAGCAAAAGCCTTAGAATCTAGGGTAAAAAACAAGCTTCAAAAACAAGCTTCAGTGAGAGCACAAAAACATAGTCCTAGACAAAATAAAAATATAGTAAGAATATTGCTTACATTCTTCAGATAGAACAGAGAGGCTATATGCGCAAGTTATGCATAAACTTTTGTATTATAAAACTAGAATTCTAATAGGTTTAGAAGAAATTCTTCAGATTCGTGTTTTTAGTTCATTGGGTAATTTGTAAATAAAAATCCATGCATTGGGGAGAGACACTCACTCTCCCTCTCTCCTCACTGCCATCATCACTGCCCGGAAGAAGATAGGAGCTGCTGCTGCAACTTCTGCCTCTGCTCAGGACTCTGTACCAGGCTGCAGCTTCTACTTCTAATCGGGACTCTATACCAGAAAGTTTTTAGCACGGACTTTAACACTTTCGACTCTTTGCCTTTTGAGACTGATGTGCCTTTACAATAAACAGCTTTACAGCAACCAACAACTGCTCTGCATCTTTAAGACCTAAACTCACGACAATCTCGACACTATAATATGCATGTAGTGACTGCATATGAGCAACACATTTGTAACAATCAGGGGGCATGTTAGGAGGAGATGTAGCCCATGCCACTCCAGGTGCCTGAATAAATGATGCCCTCTTTAACACTAAAATTAGTGTTAAAGAGTTTTATTTCACCCAATTTTTGGTAATTTGGTGAAAATACTGTGAGGAACAGTATCAAAAACCTCACTAAAGTCTAGAAAAACCACATCCACCACGTTCCTTTCATCCACTAGGTGAATTACCTTATCCTAGAAGGATATCAAATTACAGTAATTTCACAATTATAAGCCACACCCTTTTGACTAAAATTTTGGTCCCAACCTGGAAGTGCGGCTTATACTCTGGAGCGGTCAATATATGGACGAAGTTCTGAAATTGCCCAACCCGAAAGTGCGAGTGGCAGGCCGAGCCGAGCTCGCAAATTGAGCACCTGCCAGTAAAACCCACGATCGCGTGATTGTTACAAATTGGTTACTTTGTTGCATGAGCATCCTCGCTGCGAACGAAAGTGCAGTTTATAATCCGGTGCGGCTTATATATGGACGAAGAGCAAAACATTGCCGACACCCGGAAGTGCGGCTTATAATCAGGTGTGGCTTATAATTGTGAAATTACTGTACTTAGAGGACTTTCCCTTTGTGAATCCATGTTGACAGTGTCTGATGATTATATTGTACTTCAAATGCCTTTCAGTATTACCTAGTATAACCTTCCCCACAATTTTTCCTGAAGCTGAGGTTAGACTAACAGGTCTGTAACTTCCTGGGTTTTACCTCACTCCCTTCTTATAAAGTGGAATAACACTGCCGAGGTGTGACAGGACCTCTCATCCTGGCACAGCAAAAGCTTATCTACTTTCCCCCCAGATGGCTAAGCCAGGCCAGAATGGTTTGTCTTGTGATGAATTATCTTTGCTGAGAACATCCTTAGCCAGCAATAAACATCGTGCCTTGAATGCATGGGAAAGGATAAGCAAAAATTCATAACTGACAGACACAGTACTTTTGCAAACTATAAAAGACCACTATAATTTTCATAAAATGAGAAATCTCTTATGCACTCTGAGTGTGTGGAGAGCTCTCCTCAAAAGCTGAGATATCAGCCTTGAGTTACTTTCCTGGGGATGGAGAAGAAGGACACTTCTACATACCACTATAATTCTTTAGTAAGTGACATTGGCTCCTAATCTAAACTATTTCTTCCCTAGCTGTAATATAGGTACCTTTATTATCATGCACTGCCATATAGACCTCCTACCAGTGTTTCTTCTGCTTATCCTGTGTAGTAAGTAAGCCTATTAGTCTTATGTCTGTTTTCCTTGTGTCTACTCAATAAATAATTCACATTATAATAGACTTGATCGGTCATTATTAAGAACTTGTGAACGAGAGTAGGTTTTGGGGTACTGGCTGCCTCAATAAATCTGCTGCCTACTGCCAGAAACCTGGGCAAAGGCAGGACTTGTCTAAACTCTCCCCTCTCCATTCATAACATGAAGTACCAGTTATCAGGGACCTCCCAAGACCCTTGGTAGCTGATCAAGAGCGTCCAACCATAAGAGCTGCTAGCTCCTTCGGTACTCTAGGATGCTCTGAGGGCAGCAAAAAGAAAAGCTGTGTGAGGTGCAATCAGGTCAACTATTTACTTAGCCTAGTGGCCAAACAGAAAGGTGAAGTAAAAAGAGTAAGAAGTATTAGGGACTCTGAAAAAGAGATTGGTGTAGCTTCACTCTACTAAGCCTCAGACAAACAGACCTGCCATCCACTTCACAAGAAGCAATGGATCCCCTACCCACTTACCATGAGGCAGATGGAGGGAACCTTAGAGATGGAGGGGAGTAGAAATGCGTTTCTGCTCCAGGTGGCAGACAAATCCCCTCTCAACCTATCTCACTTCCCTGGGTGCCCTTACACAATAAATATGAGGCCCTGGAACTTGAGGACTAGGGAAATGAGGAAGTAGATGAAGATCCATCCAGCTTGGAGAGGTCGCCTAGGGCAGGGCAAGGTACCTCCAGCATCATGACCTCCATAGTTAAGAAAAAAAGTAAGGCAGTAGTCATTGGTGATTCCTTTTTAAAAGGAATTGAGGGCCTGATATGCCAACTGGACCCAACCCATAGGGACATGTGCTGCCTCCCTAGGGTCTGGATAAGAGACATCACCTAGAAACTTCCTAGCCTGGTACAGCCCACTGACTATTACTGCTACTGGTTTTCCAGGTGGGTACTGACCAAGTCCCAACAAGAAGTCTGTGGACAGTGAAGAGGGACCTCAGGGCCTTGGGACAATTGGTCCAAGGATCTGGAGCACAAGTTGTGTTCTCTTATGTCCTGACATTTGCAGGGAATGGTGGGGCAAGAAACGGGAAAATCATGCAGATGAATACCTGGCTTTGAGACTGGAGTTACCAGCAGAATTTTGGGGGCTTTGATCATGGGACAGTTTATATGACACTGAGCCTGCTGGCAACAAATTATGTCCACCTGTTTCAAATGGATAAAAGGAACCTGGCTCAGGAGTTAGCAGGGAGAGAGCTTTAAACTAGATTTGAAGACGAACAGGGACATAGCCAGCCTTGACAAGGGATAAGGTGTGGGAGGGGGAGAACTATAGCGCTCACCCAAGTAGTCAAAGAACACTTAAGAGGGGATACCTCCAGCAAGTGCAAGCAAAGACATAATCACAAGACTGGACTATGGGGACCTCCTTGCACCCTACTGGGATATTGACACAAAATCCCACTTCTATAAAATGCCTGTACACCTATGCACGCAGTATGGGGAACAAACAGGAGGAAGTAGACATCTGTGTGCAGTCACAGGGCTTTGATCTCATTGCAATTAGAGACGTGGTGGGATAATTTGCATGACTGGGATGTGTCATGAAGGGTGTATTGGGTTTGCATGACCTGGTTTTGGTAGCAAGGGGGGCTACACAGGTGGCTTCTGTGAGAAGCTGCTCAAATCTTCCTCCATGTCCAGCAGAGTCAATTCCTAGTGGCTCCAAAGATAGATGTGCTGTTGGCAAAGGCTGGGCCAATTATAAATGGTGGTAACCCTCTGTGATAATATATTTAAGAAGAAAGGAAAAAAGTTATTGCACAGTTGTAATTGCAGCTAGAGAAGAGCAGGGTGAGAACATGTGAGAAGAACAACTATGCAGACACCAAGGTCTGTGAAGAAGGAGGGGGAGGAGGTGCGCCAGGCACCAGAGATGAGATTCCTCTGCAGCCTGTGGTGATGACCATGGTGAAACAGGTTGTCCCCCTGCAGCCCATGGAGGTCCACAGGGAAGCAGATCACAGAATCACAGAATGACTAGGTCAGAAGAGACCTTCAAGATCATCAAGTCCAACCCATGCCCTAACATCTCCACTAGACCATGGCATCAAGTGCCACATCCAGTCTTTTCTTAAACACATCCAGGGATGGTGACTCCACAACCTTCCTGGGCAGACCATTCCAGTACTTTATCACTCTTTCCGTGAAAAACTTTTTCCTAATATCCAACCTGTATCTCCCCTGGCGCAGCTTGAGACTGTGTCCTCTCATTCTGTCACTTGCTGCCTGGTGAGACCAACCTCCACCTGACTACAACCACCTTTCAGGAAGTTGTAGAGAGTGATAAGGTCACCCCTGAGTCTCCTTTTCTCCAGGCTAAACAACTCCAGCTCCCTCAGCTGTTCCTCATAGGGCTTGTGTTCCAAGCCCCTCACCAGTCTTGTTGCTCTCCTTTGGACACGCTCAAGTGTCTCAAGGTCCTTCCTAAATTGAGGGGCCCAGAACTGGACACAGTACTCAAGATGTGGCCTCACCAGTGCTGAGTATAGGGGAAGAATCACCTCCCTGTTCCTGCTGGCCACATTATTTCTGATACAGGCCAGGATGCCATTGGCCCTCCTGGATGCCATTGGCCCTCCTGGCCACCAGGGCACACTGCTGGCTCATGTTCAGTCAGCTGTCGACCAGTGCTCCTAGGTCCCTTTCTGCCTGGGTACTGTCCAGCCACACCACCCCCAGCCTATAACACTGCAGGGGGTTATTGTGGCCAAAATGCAGGACTCGGCACTTGGATTCTGCCCATCCATCCAACCCATCCAGGTCTTTCTGCAGAGCCCTCCTACCTTCCAACAGATTGACGCATGCTCTCAGCTTAGATGTCCACCCACAGTCCATGGAGGAACCCCATACCAGAGTGGGTGGATGCTTGGGAGGAGGCTGTAATCCTGTGGGAGACTTGTGGAGAGAGGGGCCTTGCTCCCACACTGGAGCAGCCTGTCCTTGAAAGACTGCACCCCATGAGAGTGACCCACGCTGGAGCAGTTTGAGGGGTACTGCTGCCCATGGGATAGACTCACGTCAGAGAAGTTTGCAGGGGAGGGACTCCACGGTGGAACAGGGGAGTGACTCCTCTCCCTGAGCAGTGGGAAAAGCTACGAGTGATGGACTGACCATAACTCCCATTCCGTCTCATTGCACCACTGGGATAGGAGGTAGAGCTGGGAAGGAGGAAGGGGTGGGGGAAGGTTTTTTTAAGGGTCTTATTTTACGTCTCATTATCCTGCTCTGATTTTGTTAGTAATAAATCCAAATTGCATCTCTAAGTTATCTGTTTTGCCCATGACAGTATTTGGTAAGTGATCTCTCCTGGTCCTTAACTGATGAACCCTTCGTTATATTTTCTTTCCTCTGTCCAGATGCAGAGGGGAGTAAGTGAGCGACTTTCATGGGTGCCTGGCATCTGGCCAGCATTCAAGCCACTATACAAGGCAGCAAGTAATATTGTAACCATGGACTTCAGGAAAGCTAACTTTAGCCTTTTCAGGGAGCTTCTTGGAAGAATCCCATGGTGTAGCAGGGCATCTCACCCCCTCCGCCCCCAACAGCTTATCGCTTGTTTGTTAACCAGTCAGATAACTCAAACAGGACAAGCTGTCTTGTAGTGAGTTATTTTGATGCCATGGAGTTAACAACGGTCTGGGATTTCCCAAATGCCAATAAACATCTTACTGTTGAAGAAAGATCTGGAAAGATAAGCTGGATTTCTGACTGACAGAAACCTCACTTTACAAACTATAAAAGCCACACCAAACTTTCACAAAGCAGAAATCTTCTATACATTTTCCCAGAAATGTGTGGACTTTCTCCCATGAGTAGGGATGCCTGATTTACAGTTACTCCGCAGAGGTTAAGTGAAAGGACTCTGTGTACACTATTGTCATTTCAGTGGTAAGTTACATTGAACTCCTAATCAATACTATTTCCTTTGCTAGCTTTAATACAGGTACCTTGATATCATGCACTGTTTTATGTTATGCTGTAATCTACTGGTAGTTCTTTAGTTTTAATTTATGTAGTAAATAATTCTGATTAAGATGTTTCATCTGTTACCTCTTGTCTGTTAATTAAATAATTCATTTTTAATAAATAAATCTGATTTGCGATCATTAGAACACATCATTAGGCCAGAGTGATTCCTTAAATTTAAAGTCTTACCAAATCTGAGGCTGAGGCAGGGCTTATCTAAAGCTTCCACTCATGCCATGAAAAATGGGAACAAGCCCTGCAGGGAAAAGAGGTCCAAGAGAGTTGGTTGGTATTCAAGGATCACTTCCTCCAAGCAAAGAAATAAGGGGCAAGAGACCTGCATGGATGAATAAGGAACTCCTGTCATTACACAAGCGTAAGCAGGAAATACACAGGAGATGGAAGCAGGGACAGGTCACTTGGACTCAATATAGAGAGGTTATCAGAGTAAGTAGAAATGAGACAAAGAAGACCAACACCCATCTGGAATTAAATTGGGCCAATGATGTTAAGGACAGGAAGAAGGGATGCTTCAATTACATTAACAACAAAAGGAAAACAAAGGATAATATGGACCTGTTACTAAATGGAGGCAGGACCCTGGTAACAGAGGACGCAGAAAGGGCAGAGTTACTGAATGCCTTCTTTGCATCAGTCTTCACTGACAAGACCAGCCCTCAGGGATCTCTGTCCCAGGAGACCAGGTGTTTTGGTTTAGAGGGCAGATACTGTCAGAAAAAAGGCAGGAGGTTTTTTTTCTAAAATGGAGAGTGAAAATTTCTTCTTTCCTAGTTTACTATAATTTGGAAATTAGGGGGGGCTTAGGCAAAGGGTGGGTTTAGGAATAGCAGTGTTTTACTGATATATTTACAAGACAAACAAGAACAACATCAGTTATGGAAAAAAAAAACAGCGACAAAACAGAGCAAAACTTAGTTTTAGTCCTATTTTCAGTTACAGAAACTTTTCTCCTCTGCATGGTTCTGGTGGAGAGCGGGGTGGGCCTCTTTACAGCTGTGGCAGCAGCAGCAGGAGCAGGGAGGCGAGGCAGCAGGGGCAGGGCTGTGTCCCAGATGGGAGAAGAGAGAAGGAAGACTCCGCTTACTGTTTGCATTTTGGTTTTTAGCGTTGTTTTCAGAAGCAGGAGGCGGTAGCAGTGCTGGGTGCAGGGCAGATCTGACCGCAGAGAAAAACTTCTTTCTTTAGCTTTTGGGCCTACGAGAGAGTATCCCCCCCCCCCNCGGAAGGACAAAGCAACTAACGACTATTTACCTTGACCCCTTAAACTCCCCTCTAGCGATTGAGCCATTGAGACAGCACCCACCTATCTCTCTTGTTTTGAGCAATTAAAAACTAAGGGAGCTGCCCAGCCAGCTTTTTTAGCATGATAATGGGAAAAATTTTTCTACTGAGGGAAAGAGTAAAAACTTCTTAACCTCCAAAATTATTTACTTTAAATTTTTTTCATGCTAACATACTACATTAAATTAGAACTTTTAAATTATATACATATATGTAGTTACAGACACAGTATTATAGATAGTTTACTCTAGAACAAGGTTTTTTTGGGGTATGCATTGGGTTTTTTTATTTTTTTGCATTACTCACCAGGTGCAACCTGGTTTTTGAGCGAAAATTACTTTACAGACGGGATTGTTTTTGCTGGAGGCAGAGTTTACTTAAACAGGTTTTTTTGCATACTTTTTATGTATACTACTGGAACTTTATTTTTATTTGGTATTTTTAAAGGCTTAGATTGGGCAGGGCTTGTTTGGTTAGTGGAACTTCAGGTATTTACTAACTATGTGGCTTTTGGTAGATTACTTTTTCAGTTTTTGAAAGTTTTTTTACTAAGTGTCTTCAAGGTGGTTTTAAGCAGGCTATTGCACTGTTTGACTTTTCCAGACACTGGTGTATGGTAGGGGATATGGTATACTTACTTAATGCCATGTTTTCTAGCTCAGCTGTTTATGAGGTTTTTGAAATGAGTTTTGTTGTTTGACTTAATTTTTTCAGGGGTACTATGCTTTTAAAGGACTTGTTTTTCAAGGCCTAGGATGGTGTTTTGGGCAGTGGTGTGAGGCACAGGGTAGGTTTCTAATTATTCTGTGGTGGCTTTTACCATGGTTAGCATATAGCGCTTGCTTTGGCGGGTTTGAGGCAGTGTGATATAGTTAATTTGTCAGGCTTTTTTGTACTTATATTTGGACTAACGCTTACTACACTAGAGGGGCTTTACTTGCTTGGCTTGCTTGATGGCAGCACACATCTTACAGTTATGGATAACATGAGAAATACTGTTTATGGTTAGATTTATTTTTTGGTTTTGTGCCCACTTATAGATGGTGTCTCTGCCCTGAGGACTTGAGGTATTATGGGCTTATTGAGCTAGGAACCACTTTTTTTTGTGTTACTAATTTAAGTTTATTTTTGACACTTTTATCTTTGAGGCTTGATTTACTTGCTCGTTGTGTCGGTGCTTTTTATTAGCTTGACTTTTTGGGACATGGGTATTTACATGACAAACTTTTACAGGTAGCTTTTATACTCGAGTGGCAATGTTTTTTTACTTATTAGCGGCTTAGATTGATTTTTTTTTTTTACATTGCCAGTTTGCTCTTTTTTTTACTTTTCCAGCCAACCCCACAGAGCATTGGCTACTATCTATGAATTAGTGTAAAGGTAGAGCTTTGGCTATTTTTCTTTTTTAGCAATGTCTAAGGCCAGCTGAACTGCTTTGAGTTCAGCAAGTTGACTTGATTCACTTTTTTTTTTGGTAGCTTGTGTAACTTGTTGTGTGGGGCTCTATACAGCTGCTTTTTACTTCTGGTTTATTCTTACGATGAGGCAGGAGCCATCGGTGAAAAGAGTGTAGCATGTTTTATTTGCTGGCAGTTGGTTATACGGTGGGGCTTCCTCAGCCTGGTTTACTTGTTTTTGCTTTTTGTTATTGGTGAGACCAAAATTTTTACTTTTTGGCTAGTTGGAATTATCTTTAAAATTTCTGGGCAATTCGGGTTTTTAATGTGGGCATGTTGCGTGATGAGGGCAATTTACTTGTTTTATGTGGTGTTAGTGCTGTGGTGGGTAGAGGGAACTTTTCCTTTAAACAGCCACCCCAGCACTGGTAGTTGGGGTGCCATGAGGAGTTGTGCTTTTGTGCTAATTACTTTTGAGGCAGCTTGGACTTTTTTATAGGCAGCTAAGATCTCGTTTTCTGTGGGAGTGTAATTGGCTTTACACTTTCTGGAGCTTCGGCTCTAGAATTTTAGTGGCCAGCTTTGAGTTTCCTTAGGCACTTTTTGCCAAAGGCTCTAGGACAAGTTATGGTTTTCTGGTCCCGTCCTGACTGGGCCAAGGGCTATCGCATGAGTGATCTCCTGTTTGATTTGGGCAAAGGATTGCTGCTGTTTAATACTCTAGTGGAAATCATTCTTCATGCAGGTGACTAGGTAGAGAGGGCTCACAATTTGGCTGTACTTAGGAATGTGCATTCTCCAAAAGCCTATGGCACTTAGGAAAGCTTGTGCTTTTTTCTTGCTGGCTGGTGGAGACATTGCGGTGATTTATTGATTACTTCAGTGGGGATCTGGTGTCGTTCGTCTTGCTACTTTACTCTTAGGAACTGGATTTTTCGGGCAGGTCCTTTGACTTCACTTTTTTTAATGGCGAAGCCAGCTCTTAGCAGAATTTGGATGATCTTTTCTCTTTTCTTAAATACTTCTATTGCCGTGTTCCCCCATACAATGATGTCATCGATGTATTGCAGGTGTTCTGGAGCTTTACCTTTTTCTAGTGCAGCCTGGATCAGTCCATAGCAGATGGTGGGGCTGTGTTTCCACCCCTGGGGCAGACGATTCTAGGTGTACTGCACGCCTTTCTAGGTGAAAGCAAACTGAGGCTGCACTCTACTGCTAGAGGAATGGAGAAAAATGTGCTGGCAATGTCAATGGTGGCATACTACCTTGCTGCATTGGACTCTAACTCGTACTGGAGTTCTAGTATGTGTGGCACGGCAGCGTTCAGCGGTGGAGTCACTTTATTCAAAGCACGATGGTTTACAGTCAATCTTTCTTTTCTATCAGACTTGCGCACAGGCCAGATGGGGCTGTTGAAGGGTGAGTGGGTTTTGCTGACCATCCCTTGGCTCTTCAGCTCACGGATAATTTTGTGGATGGGGATCACGGCATCTCGAGTCGTTCCGTACTGCCAGTGGTGCACTGTTGAGGTGGCAATTGGTACTTGTTGCTTTTCTATTTTAAAGAGTTTTACTGCAGATGGGTTTTCTGACAGTCCAGGCAAGGTGTTCAACTTCTTAATGCCTTCTACCGCTACAGCAGTTATTTTAAAAGCCTACTTGAATCTCTTTGGGTCTTTATAATAGCTATTCTTGAGAAAGTCTATGCCTAGAATGCACGGTGCTTGTGGGCTTGTTACAATTGGATGTTTTTGCCACCCCTCCTCTGTCAGGCTCACTTCAGCTTCCAGCAAAGTTAATTCCTGTGATCTTCTAGTCACCCCAACAATGGAAACACACTGTTCCTCTAAATGTTCTAATGGTATTAGGGTGCATTGTGAACTAGTATTAACTAATACCCTATATTTCTGTGGCTTTGATGTGCCAGGCCATTGGATTTACACCATCCAATGCACTCTGTTATTCCATGCCTCTCTCTGACTAGAGGCAGGGCCCCTTTAGCCCTGGCTATTATTTCTTTTCCGGGCATACATAGTGGAGGTTTCTTTAAGTGGGTCTGACATTATTTTCCCTTCTGTAATGCCCAGCACCTTGGTCATGGGAGGTTGAGGCTACCTTCACTTTAGTGTAGCTCTCTCGGTTAGCATTTCCTTTCCTGATTTGACGTACTCGTGCTGTTAGGACAGAAGTGGGTTTCTCATCTTATTTTTTCATGTCATCCCCATGGTCATGCAGAAAAAAACATAGGTCAACTCATGGGGTGTACTCTAGCTGGGGAGCGTTGGGCTGTAACCTTGGAGTATGAGACTTACACCAGTGCTGGATTGATCGTCTTCATTTCTTCCCTTCTCTTACTTATCTCACTTCTTATCCCTCTCACCTCCTTCATCTCCTCCCTTATTCCTGCCTGTATGCAATCTTTGATCACGGTAGAAACGTGGACCTGCATTGGGCTATTCATCATACTGTGAAAATCTCTAAGCTTGTTAGCAACAGAGCTCACTGTTTCTCAGTGTTCATCAACATTAATTATTGCAATAAAGGTGGTATATTGAGATGGCTCTAGGTTTGCTACATTCCACAACATCTTCCTTGTGCACCTGACCTTGTCAGGGTCATTGTCATGCTGTCCATTCTTCCCAAAGAGTACTTCTAATACTGCCACTTCTCTCAGCTGTTGAATTTCTTCTTCAAGGCTTTTTCAGTGCATTTTATTGTGGTGCTCCTGCATTCTTTCTTTATTGACAAACCTCTCTCTCACACTCATTAAAAGCCGCTCCCAGAGGGGAAGGGGCCTGGCTCCCTTACGAATATCTGGTTCACACCTGAGTCTTGGGACAAGGATCCTAAATTTTTTGCTTCTGTACTATCCACGTGCACACTGGTACCCATAAGGTCCCAGACCCGATGTAACTAAGTTGTAAAAGCTTTCCAGCTCCGTCGTGCAATATCTTTCCACAGATTTCGGAGATTTACATATGACAGAGACTCGGTGATGATTTCAACCTCTGGCTCCCCTGCTGGTTGTGAGAGCCCTCCTTTCTTATTCTCCTTGTCTAGGTGCCTTGTTTTCATCTTAGATTTTCTAGTTTCCACAGGGACAACTGCTACTGACTGTGTTTGCCCTTGAAATTCAGCTGGAACCTGGGCAGATGTAACATCTATGGGTTCCACTGCAGCATCACTGGATTCTCCCCCTTTAAGGCAGGGTTTCTCACCAGCTGGGGAAAAGCACTCCTTCATCATCTGGCTCATCTCACGCATTTCCTTCACCAAAACCCCTATCTACTCTGGTTGGTTCCTTTCTGAGGTGGGCTGTGGGGCAGGGTCAAGCTCTGGGGCAGCATCCCTAGTCTCTGGGGCAGGGTCACTGTCTGCAGCACCATCCCTATTTCCTGGAGTAGGTATCAGGGTTGTTATTCAGCTTAATCTCCCCTTATCTCTAAATGTTAAATAGAAGAAGCCTATCAATAACACCAACCACTGTATGATATCATTAGCATTTAGAGGAGATTTGAACCCTTCAAAACCTAGTGGGGTAGACTCAAAAATCTGAGTGAAGGGTTGGGAGAAAATTTCCCCTGGTGTCATTCCCTCACAGTAAGTACTATTATTAAAGAAACTTTAAAAACATGCAGTTAGTGTGTGATAGCCCTGAATCTATGTACCCGCTTTCTAAAGGAAGTTAAAAATCCATGAATTCCTCATCTTATTAACCCATAAAACAAGCTGGATAACAGCCACAGTAGCCTTAGTTATAGGGCCCATGTTCAGATAAGGGCTTGCGAATGGGAGAGATATATGTGTGAACATGTGCAGCCCAAACCAGGTTAAGCTGGACCACATGTTGCTAGCACACAAACAAAACCAACCTTAAGCAACTGAAGAACTGTTATTCCTTTTTTTCCCCTCTTTTCAATGCCCTCAGTGCCCCCACGTTGGACGCCAAGATCTGTCCTGGTTTAGAGGACAGGTACTGTCAGATAAAAGGCAGGAGGGTTTTTTTCTAAAATGGAGAGTGAAAATCCCCTCCCTCCCAGTTTACTATAATTTGGAAATTAGGGGCGGGGCTCAGGCAAAGGTGTAGGTTTAGGAATAGTGTTTTACTGATATATTTACAAGACAAACAAGAACAACATCAGTTAGGGGAAAAAAAACAGTGACAAAACAGAACAAAACTCAGTCCCTTTTCCAGTCACAGAAACTTTTCTTCTCTGCACGGTCCTGGTGGAGAGCGGGGTGGGCCCCCTCACAGCCACGGCAGGAGCAGCAGGAGCAGGGAGGCGAGGCAGCAGGGGCAGGGCCGTGTTCCAGATGGGAGAAGAGAGAAGGAAGACTCCGCTCACTGTTTGCGTCCCAGTTTTCAGCGCTGTTCTCAGAAGCAGGAGGCGGTAGCAGTGCTGGGGTGCAGGGCAGATCCAAACGCAGAGAATAACCTCTCTTCTCAGTGTTCAGGCCAGCGAGAGAGTGTCCCCCCCCGGAAGGACAAAGCAACCAATGACTATCCACCC
>PYHW01009280.1:108935-126980 GCA_013186435.1 Turdus rufiventris
TTTATCCCAGGGAAGATCTTCTTTATTTCTTTGGCTTCATGAGGGCAGAGCAGGGAAAGAGAGAGAGCAAAGGGGACTTAGGGTTTTTTAAGGGTCAGGAAAGGGAAGGGGTCATTTGGCTTCTTGCCAATAGGAATTCAGGGGTCAGTCCATAGGTCTTGCAGGGGTTACAGGGTTAAAGGGACATACCATTCTTAAAGCATCAGGGTACAGGGTTACAACACATAACCATCGACAGGCCTCAAACAAAATATTAACTCTTTCGCTACACAAATAAAACTCACAAACATTCCATCCTCTCTCAAATAAAACAACATAAAGACATCAAAATCAAACAAAAAAAGTCAAATCCCAAATAAGACAAAAAATTTTAAATGCCTCACTCTTGAGCTAAATGCCTCTTATAAAGCAATAGAAAAATATAATAAATGCATCAAATTCTTTTTCCCTATAACTCATAAAATGCATTTAGAAAAATTAAGCATTCTAACCACAACCATAAGCAAAAGCACCAATGCTAAAGCAAGAAAATGTTAAAGTAGCTATAATTAAAAAAAAAAAACTTAAACAAAAAGAGAAAAAATAATGAAAACCCTTTACCCCCAAAAAACCAAAAACCTCTATTCCCAAAAATAAAAGTAATCTCAAAATTCAATGACGAGAAATTTTGCTTCTAAACTACTCAATCCTTAAGTGTACCCCATAAATTAACATAACCCTCAAAAACAAGTGTAAAAAATCTATAAGTAAAAAATCCCCACTTTTACACAATAATCAAATTTCCATTCTCCCAACCAACTAATTCACTATAACATTAAAAGCACAAAAAAACTATTTTCTTATAAAAGTCTCCATAGCCTAACAACAGAAACTCCTTTTCCTAAATAAAATTTAAAAAGACTACTTTAAAAATAATAAACTAATTTATTTCTATATGTTATCAATATAAGAAAAAAGAAAGTATAAAGAAAAAAAAGTATTCAAATGTTCTAAATTTTATTCTAATTCTTTTCCTTTATACCCTTTAAACTTTAAGCCTACTTTACCTTCCTTCTTATCCTATCTCACAATAAAAAATAAATAATTCTAATAAGTACACTAATAGTTTAGCCAACACTAAACCTACAACAGTAGGAGATTCCAGAGGGTTGTATTTGGTGGCACAGGGCCTAGTTGGAGGCCTGTCAATAGCCTCCAGGTTCAATAGAGCCAATACCAGGCTCATTATTAAGTTATTCTTCAATGACTTGTACAAAGGGGCAGATGCCTCCTCAGCAAGTTCGCTGAAGACACAAAACTGGGAGGAGTGGCCAATATCCCAAAGGGCTGTGCAGCCCTTCCGAAGGACCTCAACAGGTTGCAGAGACAGGCAGAAAAGAACTGTCTGAAATACAACAAATGCATGTACAGAGTCCTGTACCTGGGGAGGTATAACCCCATGCAACAGTACAGGCTGGGAGCTGACCTGCTGGAAAGCAGCCCTGTGGAGAAGGACCTGGGGGTCCTGATGGACAATAAGCAGTCCATGAGCCAGCAGTGTGCCCTTGTGGCCAAGAAGGCCAATGGTATCCTGGCATGCATTAGGAAAAGCATTGTCAGCAGGTCGAGGGAGGTGATCCTGCCCCTCTACTCAGCCCTGGTGAGGCACATCTAGAGTGCTGTATCCAGTTCTGGGCTCCTCAGTACAACATAGACATCTCTTTTCCAGTCTGAATGATCCCAATTCCCTCAGCCTTTCCTCATAGGAAAAGTACTTCATCCCTCTAATCAACTTGGTGATGTTCCTCTGGACCCAGTCCTATGGGTTGAGACCCTTACTGCACTGGGGACTCCAGAGCTAGATGCAGCACTCCAGGTGGGGTCTCACTAGAGTGGAGTAGAAGAGGGGCAAAATCACCTCCTTCACCCTGCTGGCCACGCTTCTTTGGATGCAACCCAGGATACAATTGGCTTTCTGAGCTGCAAATGCACATTTCCAGCTCATGCACAGCCTCTCCTCCACCAGCATTCCCATGTCCTTCTCAGCAGGGCTGCTCTTGATTTATTCATCCCCCAGCTTGTATTGATACTGGGGGTTGCTCTGGCCCAGGTGGAGTACCTTGCCCTTTGGTTTGACCAGCAGGCCCCTACTTAGCCATGCTGGTCTCTTGCCTTCCATGGCCAATTTCTTGATTCTGGGGATTGCTGGTTCTTGTGCTCTATGAAAAGCATCCTTAAAGATCTGCCAGCTCTGTTCTTCTCCCTTGACCCTGACAGCAGTCTCCCAGGGGATCCAATGGAATACCTCCTTGAAGAGCTGAAAGTTTGTTTTCCTTTAAACTCATGGGCCTAACTTTACTCCTTACCTGACCCATATCCCTCAGGATTGCAAACTCCACCAGTCCATAATCACTGCAGCCCAGGTTCCCTCCAATCTTGATATCCCCCTGTAATGGTTTTGAAAGCAAAACCAGTGAGACACTCCAAGTTAGAAATACAATTTAATTGGGGAGGAAAAAAAAAAGAGAAAAATAAAATACATGCAATAGTACAAAAGAAAAACCACTGACAGTGTTAGAATACAACCTGACACCCCGCTAGTTAGCATGGTGGTAGCAGTTAAGTTAAATGGTGGCTGCAGTCCTCCTGGAGTGATGGATGTGGTTCAGTTGAAGCAGTGGTCCTGTAGAAGGGTGCAGTTTTCCTCTGAAGGGCCAGTAATGATGTGGAAAGGTCCAGTTTTCCTCTGGAATACAGTGGGAAAAGGCTGCTTTGGTGTTCCAAATCTCAGTTTTTATCTAGGTAGGAAATGTTTGGCTCCTCCCCCTGGGTGGAACATCTCCCAATGGGATGATGTAATTTTATCAGTCATGCAGTATGACTCAATGGGCCATTAACAGAAGATATGTTCATGGAGGAAGGGTGGGTCATGGGAAAGATAAAGAAAATTGCCCCATCTGGTTTTAAAAGATGGTCCATTAGCAGAGGATATATCCCACAAAGATAAGAATCACTGCCCCACCTGGCTTCAGCAAATGATGATAGAATACATACTTTTGGGCACTTCTTTACATTGTAACCTAGAACATTATCCACCCCTTATTCTATTACCACCAACATAATTCCAAAACCAATACCCTCTTATAGATATATATATAGATATATAAAATACAGAATTAAACACTACACACAGTTCTCACTAAAAAATTAGGTCTCCTTGTGGTACACAACAGGTTTCTCCATCTTTCTGCATTACCCACCAAGTGTAACCAGGTCCTTGAGTAAAAACAATCCCACAGATGGGTTTGTCATTCCCCGCGGTGGGATTAATCTAAGCAGTCTTTCCTAAAATACCTTTCATGTGTACCAAAGGGACTTTGTCTCCATCCACTGTGTGCAGGGGTTCAGACTGGGCAGGACCAGCTCGATTAATGGACCCTCGGGTGTTGACCATCCAGGTGGCCTTTCCTAAGTTCATTTCCCAATTCCTGAAGGTTCCCCCGCCAAGTGCCTTCAGGGTAGTCTAAATGAGACCATTTCACCGTTCAACTTTCCCAGCAGCTGGTGAGTGATATGATATATCCATTCAATACCATGTTCTCTGGTCCAGGTGTTGATAAGGCCATTCTTGAAATGGGTTCAGTTGTCAGACTTGATTCTATCAGGGGTGCAATGTCTCCACAGGACTTGCTTTTCTAGGCCTGAGATGGTGGTCTGGGCAGTAGCATGAGGCACAGGGTAGGTCTCCAACCATCCAGTGGGGGTTTCCACTATGGTCAGCACGTAGTGCTTGCCTTGGTGAGTTTGGGAAAGGGTGATGTAGTCTATTTGCCAGGCTTCCCCATACCTGTACTTCAACCATCATCCATCGTACCACAGGGGCTTCACCCGCTTGGCCTGTTTGATTGCAGCGCAGGTCTTGCAGTTGTGGATGACCTGTGAGATGTTGTCCATGGTAAGGTCCACCCCTCGGTTACAGGTCCATCAATATGTTGCATCTCTCCCCTGATGACCAGAGGCATCATGGGCCCAACGAGCTAAGAATGATTCCCCCTTGTGCTGCCAGTCTAGATCCATCTGTGATACTTTCACCTTGGCAGCTAGGTCTACCTGCTCATTTTTGTTATGCTCTTCATTAGCCCGACTCTTGGGTATGTGCTCATCAACATGTTGAGCCTTCACAGTCAGCCTCTCTACTCGGGTGGCAATGTCATGCCAAATCTTAGCGGCCCAGATGGGTTTCCCTCTGTGCTGCCAGTTGGCCTTTTTCCAGCCATCCAGCCATCCCCACAGAGCATTAGCTACCATCCATGAGTCGGTGTAGAGATATAGCCTCAGCCACTTCTCTCATTTGGCAATATCCAAAGCCATATGGTTGGCTATGAGCTCTGCAACCTGACTTGATCCACCTTTTCCCATGGTAGCTTGTGCAACTTGTTGTGTGGGGCTCCATACTGAAGCTTTCCATTTCCAGTTAGTGCCTATAATTCGGCATGAGCCATCAGTGAAAAGGGCATATCGTCTTTCAGTCTCCGGTAGCTCGTTATAAGGTGGGACATCCTCAGCATATGTCACTTGCTCCTCTTCTTCTTCAGAAGATAATCCAAAAGTCTAGCCTTCAGGCCAGTTTGTAATTATCTCCAGAATCCCAGGGCGATTTGGATATCCAATACGGGCGCACTGAGTGATGAGGGCAATCCACTTGCCCCATGTGGTGTCAGTGGCATGATGTGTGGAAGGAACCTTTCCCTTGAACATCCATCCTAGTACCGGTAGTCGGTGCCAGGAGCAGCTGTGTTTCGGTGCAAATTACTTCTGAGGCTTCTTGAACTCCTTCATAGGCAGCCAAGATTTCCTTCTCTGAGGGAGCGTAGTTGGCTTCAGACCCTTTGTCGTTTCGGCTCCAGAATCCCAGTGGTCGACCTCGAGTCTCACCAGGCACCTTCTGCCAAAGACTCCAGGATAGACCATGGTTCCCGGCTGCAGAGTAGAGCACATTCTTTACCTCTGGTCCCATCCTGACTGGACCAAGGGCTACCGCATGAGTGATCTCCTGCTTTATCTGGGCAAAGGCTGGTCGCTGTTCGGGGCCCAAGTAGAAATTGTTCTTCTTGTGGGTGACCAGGTAGAGAGCGCTCACGATCTGGCTATACTCAGGAATGTGTGTTCTCCAAAAGCCTATGGCACCTAGGAAAGCTTGTGTTTCCTTCTTGCTGGTCAGTGGAGATATAACGGTGACCTTGTTGATTACCTCTGCTGGGATCTGACAATGTCCATCTTGCCACTTGACTCCTAGAAACTGAATTTCTCGAGCCGGTCCCTTAACCTTACTTTGCTTAATGCCAAAACCAGCTTTCAGCAGAATCTGGGTAATCTTCTCTCCTTTCTCAAAGACTTCCCCTACTGTGATCCCCTATACAATGATGTCATTAATATACTGTAGATGTTTGGGAGCCTAGCCCTTTCCCAGTGCAGTCTGGATCAGTCCATGGAAGATGGTAGGACTGTGCTTCCACCCCTGGAGCAGTTGGTTCCAGGTGTACTGCACTCCCCTCCAGGTGAAGGCAAACTGAGGCCTTCACTCTGCTGCAAAAGGAATGGAGAAGAAGGCATTTGCAATATCGATGGTCACGTACCACTTTGCTGCCTTGAACTCCAGCTCATACTGAAATTCCAACATGCCTGGCACAGCAACACTCAGCGGTGGTGTGACCTCATTCAGGCCACGGTGATCCACCATCAGTCTCCATTCTCCACTGGACTTACACACTGGTCATATAGGGATGTTGAAAGGTGAATGAGCCTTGCTGACCACCCCTTGGATCTCCCGTTTACGAATCATCTCATGGATGGGAATCACAGAGTCTCTGTTGGTACAGTATTGCCGATGGTGTACTGTTGCTGTGGCAACTGGTACCTGTTGTTGTTCAACTCTCAGCAGTCCCACAGAAGAGGGGTAATCTGAGACACCAGGCAAGGTATTCAGTTTTCTGATGTCTTCTGACTCTAAAGCAGCAATCCCAAAAGCCCAATGATATCCTTTTGGGTCTTTGAAATATCCATTTCTCAGATAGTCTATGCCAAGGATGCCTGGGGCCTCTGGGCCAGTTACGATGTGGTGTTTCTGCCACCCGTTCCCAGTTAAACTCACTTCGGCCTCCAATACAGTCAGCTGCTGGGATTCTCTTGTTACCCGAGAAATAAAAATGGATTCTGCTCTTACATACCTTAATGGCATCAGGGTACATTGGGTGCTGGTGTCAACCAAAGCCTCATATTTTTGTAGGGCCAGATGTGCCAGGCCATCGGATCCACACAGTCCAATAGATCCAATTGTTCCTCTCCTCTACCTGGCTAGAGGCAGAGCCCCTCTGTTCCTGGTCTTGGTACACGTTGCTCTCTTCCTGTAAATACGTTCCTGTAGTCCCTTTAAGAGGATCAGTCATATCATCGTTCTGATGCTGCCAGGAGTTCTGTGCACTGGAGCAGTGTTGGCTCTAAATGAGCTTCTTATGTTAGGTGTCCCACTTTTCAGTTCACGTATCCGGGCTGCTAAGGACGAGGTGGGTTTTCCATCCCACTTCCTCATGTCTTCTCCATGCTCCTGAAGGAAAAACAAGAGAGAACCTCGGGGACTGTATCCTCTCTCCCTGGCTGGGGAATGCCAGCTCTTAATGGCAGGCTCCTGTTTGTTCTGGTGAGATGTGGAAGTTTTCTTCCTTAAGTTCCTTTTTTAGTTTCTTATGGCCCTCTTCAGTCAAGCTCCAGACTAGCTCAACCATCCTTGTTTCCACGGACGAGATATGGGTACAAAATGGAGCAGTCCTCACAAATTCTTGACCAAGACACCTACCCTGTCCTCACCTTCCCTTCATTGCAGTGTTGCCAGGTAACGGGAGTACATCTCTGGTCCAAGCCATGCAAATCTCAAACACATCTGCGATGTGCACCAGACACAATCTGGGCTCTTAGGAAATCTCTCGTCTTCTGAAAAAATCATCTCCAGCACAGCCAATTCCCTCAGGCCTCAGATACCTTGTTCCATTGTGCTCCTTTTTCCTTGGTGCACCTGGAGGTCTTCTTTAAAAAGGTATCTGTCCTTCACACTTGTCAGCAGTCGCCGCCAGAGGCTGAGAGTTTCTTGGGTTCTCCCGATACCCTGATCAATGACCACATGCCGGGACAGTGATCCCAGTTGCCTGGCCTCACTTCCACCCAGAATGGTGTCATTGGCTGCAGCATCCCAGATGTGGAACAGCCAGGTCAGGATGGACTCGTTTGTCTGGCGGGTGAATTCCCTCCGCAGGTCATGCAGCTCACCCAGGGATAGAGAGCAAGTGATGATTTCTGGCTCTGTCTCTTCCGCTGGGTGAGAAGATCCTGCCACAACCTTGTCAGTCACTATCCGGACTGATATGCTCTTTGATTTCTTATTCTGAATGGGGGCAACTGCTACTGTCTAGGTTCTGGTTCAGTGACATTTTGTGTGGAGATGCTGTAAGGGTCGGTCCAAAGATTGCCTGATCTGCCTCACAATCATCGTGTCCTGGTTTAAGGGACAGTATTGTCAGAAAAAGAAAAAGGCGAAAGTTTTTTCCCAAAATGGATAGTGAAAAAATTCCCTCCCTCCCAGTTTACTATAATTTGGAAATTAAGGAACTCTCAGGCAAAAGGTATGGGTTTTGGAATAACAGTTCTTTACTGATATATCTACAAGACAAACAAGAACAACATCAGCTATTAACAGATCAGTGACAAAACAGAACGAAACTCAGTCTCAGTCCTTTTGTCTGGTCAGGCCACACGGTCCCGGTGGAGCGGGGGCGGAGTGGCTTTTTTTCTGTCATGGGAACTGCTGGAGCAGGCAGGCAGCCGCCGCAGGGCCATCCCAGGTGGGAGACTGGTGAAGGAGAAGAAACCTCTGCTCACCGTTTGCGTTCCGGTTCTCAGTGCTGTTCTCAGAAGCAGGAAGCTGTAGCAGTGTCGGAGTGCAGGGCCCGGTCACACCACAGAGCAAGAAGAAATTCTTCTCCTCCGCGTTCGGGCCAACCAGCGCGAGTGCCCCCACCTACCCCTGGAAGGACAAAGCAGCCCCCGACCATCCACTCCCCACCTCTCAACCCCCCTCCGAAATCGAGCCATCAGCCAGCCCCGCCATCCCTTTGTCTTGAGCACTTAACAGCTAAAGGGGAGCCACCTGGCCAGCTTAACATAATAATGGGAAAAATTTCTCCACAGAGGGAAAGAGTAAAAAAAACCTCCCCCAACCCCCAACACATCGTCAGAGACTGAGACCCTGAGATCCCTACCACTCACTTTGGGCAGGAGCTGCCGGGCCTGGTCAAGGTAGATGCTTGCCAAGGACTGTGTTCGGGTGTGTGCTGTACTGTCACAGTACATTGCGTTCAAGCAGGTACAGGCTGAAGGAACTGTACTTTCTACACCTGAGTGATAGGCCTCGCACACAATAGTCCACAAATTTCCCCACTTTTTGGCCAGCAGCCACTCACCTTGAAACAGACTATAAAATGACTACTTTCTGTAGAGACTTTGAGATTTCTTTCTCCCCACGGATGGAAGACATTGACAGATGATCCAAGGACGTCCCATCTGTTAGTAGCTATTCCCCCTCATTCTCTCTCTTTCTCTCTCTCTCTTTCTCTACTTTGTCACTTTTATCTCTCTCCCTCTTACCACTACCCCAAAATTGAGTTGTTGGCCCTCAATAAACTGCTTTACCTCTTGTTGCTGCGCAGGTTGCATATAAGTGTGTTATATTGACCTTCCTTGAAGTCAGGAAGGGCACTGCACAGACTATTCCTCTCAGGGTGAGGGTTTAGTTGTGCAAGTTTATTTTTTTTTTTCTTTCGTATGTGTAACATTGACTTTCCTTGAAGAAAGGGTACTTCCTGCGTAGCTCATATGTGTGTATAACTTCTGTTCTTTTTTCTCGTACTCAGGGAAGTAAGGGGCTTAACACAGTGAAGGTTGTGTGTGACTTATTAGCTTTCCTATAGTAGTTTTACTTCTCTAACTTGTAAAATGAGTGAAAAACATGGTGCAAAAGATAAAACTGCATTTTACGCTTTGCTAGCTAAATATAATGCCAAACCATCTAAAGGGGGGGGGGGGGAGAATGGGCACACAATCACTGGTTTAATTTAGAAAATGTGATTGATAGAATACACTCTTTGCAACATGAGACAAAATTCAAACTGGGCAGAAATAAGACCATTCTTTGCTCAGTTTTGGGGGCCTATCTTACAGCAGCTCTACAAACTCGCCTTAAGCAAAGAAGTCAGGAAGAAACAATTACAGTAATTTCACAACTATAAGGCGCACCCTTTTGACTAAAATTTTCCCTCAAACCCGGAAGATGCGCCTTATAGTCCGGTGCACCTTATCTGATCTACAAAGTTCGGAAATTTGCGAACCCGGAAGTGCGGTCTGCAAACTGAGCCAGGAACCGCTGGAGCCCCGGCCGCCGGACGGGGGAAAGCAGGAACCGGCGAGGCTTCTGGGCAGGGAGAAGCCGGGGGAAGCGCCAAGAAGCGCCACGGGAAAGCACCGAGAAGCGGTGAGAAAGTGCCGCGGAAAAGCGGCGAAAAAGTGTCGAAAAATCGCCATAAAAAGCGGCCAAAAAATGGCAAAAAATTGCTGCGAAAAAGCGGTCAAAAATCGCGGCGAAAAGCCGCCGAAAAGCGGTGAAAAATCGCCATGAAAAAGTGGCGAAAAAGCAGCGAAAAACTTTGCAAATTGAGAACCTGCCAGTAATTCCCTACTTTGTTGCGCGCCGCGCAACTCCTCGCTGCAAAAAAATAGTGCGCCTTATAGTCCGATGTGCCTTATCTGAACTACAAAGTTGTGACTCTCGGGGGGTGCGTCTTATAGTCTGGTGCGCCTTATGGTTGTGAAATTACTGTATTGACTCTCTACAAAATTTAGTGGAAATTTAACAAAAACAATTAAATGAAGAGAGGAGTGATAATCACATTTTGAGTGATGAGACTCATTCTTTAAGATCTGCCCAAAAAAGGGAACACATTTACACTTTAAAACATTCTGACTCACCTCAAGAAACAGAGGAGAAAGAAATTGTTCATATTAATCAAATCTATCCTCAAAAGGAACTGACTGATGAAAAATTGTGGAGAATATTGCTGCCCTAGATTGAGACCTGTAATCAAAACACAATAGGAGTATCTCAATCATGAGGATACTGACCCACATATATCTACTAGACAAACCCCGTATACTGCTACTGAATTAGCTAAGTTAAAAAAGGAGTACGGGTGACTCCCCCGTGAGTCTGAGACAGAATACGTATTTCGAGTGTCTCTCACTGGGGGACATCATATCCAACTATCAGAACAAAAAGCTAGTGGGTACTGGGGTCATGGAGTTTTCTTGACAACAGGAGATAAACGCTTCCAATGGTCTTTAACTCAGTGTGCAGCCTATTGGGAAGGCGGACTTAGTCCCTTGGAAAGAGGAGACCCTGTAGCTTTAACTGGTTCCTCCGACCAGCTTCTAGAAAACATCCAAAAAGCTGCCTGCTTGCAAATGATTCATGAAAGAAAATTAATTATTGGTTCTGAATCACCTATGCAATTACTGGTAAAATCTGAAATTATGGTCCCCTTAATTAATGGTCTCCCTGAAACACTTAAACCCACAGCAATTCTCCTTCAAAAAAACATTGCAGCCATTTCCCCCATAGATAGAATTTATAGGTTTTTGGGGAACGCAAGCGAACCACTTAGTTCTATTGACTCTTCTGCATATAATGCTCCTTTTCAGCATCCTTCAAGTTTACAATCTGTTTCTCCTGCTATTGACCATAGAGTGTGAACATGGAGCGAAGTTGCAGAAGAACTACTAAATTATAGTAGAAAATACGGACCTGTAAAGTCTCCTGAAGAGAAGCTAGAAAAAACAAAGGGAGTTAGACACCTCTCTCCTGTTCACGTTACATCAGAATAAGTGAAACAAATTCCTCTCAGACAATATTAGTGGGGTGTGGGGATAAAGAAAGGGGTCCCCAAAGAAATCATGGATGATTTACCACTGGATAAACTGACAAAAATAGTTTTAAATTGGCAATGCCCAATGACTACTGTATCTAATCCAACTGTCCAGCCCAGTGCTCCCCCAATTTTACAGAATTTTGCCGTTGAGCCAAATCATTCTCCTCCACAGGTTCTGGGCACTGAGCCAAAGCATTCATCACTTCAACTTGTGGGACTGGAGCCAAAACAACTCCAAAACCAGGGAAACTAAAGTCTCCATCTCTCTTAGGTGGGGAGAGGGGAGGGGTTGCTTTGTTGTTTCTGAGATCACTCACCTGTAATCCTGAAAATGGAGATTTATTAGTAACAGCAATAGTCGGTCCTAAAAGGGCGCTTATTACTTTTGTAGTTGACACCGGAGCCCAAATTTCAGCATTAACAAATATAGCTGCCCAGAAATGTGGAATTTTTCCAAATAGGAAACGATGTTTTGTTCTCAATGCCTTAGGAACCACAGAAGTTATGGACATTGCTTTTGTGAAAATCTTTTTGCCCGGAGAGGAGAATCAGTTACTCATCAAAATGGTAATTGGAGATATTCCAAATAATTTATTAGGAATGGATGTGGATGTTCTTGCTGGGAGGCAGTGGGAAGATGAGGAGGGTTATCCTTGGTCTTTTGGCACACCACGTCTCAATGTTAGCCTGCTTCAAGTCGCCCCTCCTCTGCCATTCAGCAAAATCACTAATGTAAAAAAAATATCCCCTTCCCTCTGGTGCCAAAGAAGGAATCAAACCAGTTATACAGGACTTGCGAGACCAAGGAGTAATAATTAAGGCTCATTCTGCTTTCAATTCTCCTGTATGGCCGGACCGGAAACCTAATGGGAGGTGGAGGCTGACTGTAGACTTTCGCAGGCTTAATGCCAACACAGACCCCCTTACAGCAGCAGTCCCAAATTTAGCTGAATTCATAACTTCAATCCAAGAAATGGTTCACTCGATCATGGCAACTATTGACGTCAGACATGTTTTTCATGATACCTTTACAAGAAGAAGATAGGGACCGTTTTGCTTTCACTTGGGAATGTCAGCAATACACATTCACTAGGCTTCCTCAAGGATATAAACACTCTCCCACTTTAGCCCATCACACTTTAGCTCAAGAACTAGAAAAGATACCCACACCTGACAATGTAGCTGTATACCAATACATCAATGATATTCTTGTGGGAGGAGACAAAATAGAAGTAGTGGGAGATACCCAACAGAAAATAATCTCTCATTTAGAAAGCCTTGACTTACAAATCCCCTCAGAGAAAATTCAGAAGCCCTCTCATGAAGTAAAGTTTTTAGGAATTTGGTGGAAAGGAGGTATGACATGCATTCCACCCGATACCCTAACACCTTTAGATCAGATTAAAATGCCTGAATCCAGAAAAGATCTCCAACAAGCTTTAGGATTATTAGTGTTTTGGAGAAAACATATCCCAGATTTTTCAATAATTGCTAGACCTCTTTATGACTTGCTGAGGAAAGGGGTAAAATGGGATTGGACTCCTTCACAGGAAGAAGCACTGCAATTGCTGATATTTGAAGCTACAGTTCATCAGGCCCTGGGTCCTATTCACCCCACAGATCCATTCCAGGTAGAATGGGGGTTTGCCATCTTGGGATTGTCAGTACACATATGGCAATGGGGCCCAGAAGGCCCTACTAGGCCTACTGGTTTTTATTCCTGTGGTTTTAAAGATACTGAAAAAATATATACTACCTGGGAAAAGGGGCTCTTTGTGGTTAGCTTGGCTCTCATAGAAGTCGAAAAAATTGCACTACAGCAATCCATTGTATTGCGAGGCCCTTTCAAAGTCATTTAAATGGTTACTACTAGGACTCCCCCTCCTGACGAGGTGGCCCAGAGGGCCACAGTTAGGAAGTGGTATGCCCAGGTAGAGCATTACTGTAACACCTTCTCGGTGACAGAAGGAACTGTAAAAATTCTGGCAATACAAGAGACTGAGAGTCTGGCTAGCAACCAAGAGAAAGCTGCCTCATTAGTTAAAGTTGCTCTTCCCTTCTCCCCCGAACAATCTCAAATTCTTGGTTCACTGATACTTCTACTAAAAGAGAGGGAAAGCAGTGGAAATACAGAGCAGTCGCTCTCCATACTTCCTCTGGTGAACGGATTATCACTGAAGGAGAAGGCAGTGCTCAGGTTGGTGAGCTAATATCTGTTTGTAGTGTTTTCCAACATGAAATGTAGAATGCCTCCCCCATGTGCATTTATACTGACTCCTATGCCGTGTTTAAGGGATGTACAGAGTGGCTTCCTTTTTGGCAACAGAATAATTGGGAAGTTAACAGAATTCCAGTATGGCAAAAGGAAAAGTGGCAGGAAATTCTAAATATTGGAGGTCAAGGAAATTTTTCTGTGAGGTGAGTAGCTTCTCACCAGACAGATAGTAATCCAGTTGGGGACTGGAACAATGCAGTTGATGAATTAGCTAGATTAAGCCCCCTTAAAAAGGACAAAAACACAGAGGACTGGGAGCACCTATTAGAATGGTTGCATGTAAAAAGACAGCACACAGGTGCAAAAGATTTTTATAAAGAAGCCCTTGCTCGTGGTTGGCCTGTCACCAGGGAAACGTGTAAAACATGCATATCGGCTTGCGAGCAATGTCGCAAACGGCTAGATAGGCATCCTTTGGAAGATGACCCTCTGCACCTGAGAAAGGTTAAAGGCTTATGGGATGCTTGGCAGGTAGACTACATTGGTCCTTTCAGAAAATCAGGTGGTAAAAATTATGTGCTCGTGGGAGTGGAAATAATATCTGGGTTAGTCCAAGCCGAGGCATTCAAAAGAGCTACAGGAGATAATACTGTTAAAGCATTGCAAGAGTGGTTTGGAACTTTCTCAAAGCCGCAGGAAATTCAATCTGATAACGGGTCCCATTTCACTGTTAAAGTAGTACAAGATTGGGCAAAAGATGAGGGAATAAAATGGATTTTTCACACCCCTTACTAACCCCAAACTAACGGAATTGTAGAAAGGACAAATGGTCTCCTGAATTGACTCCTTAAACCACAGGAGGCTGGCTGGGATCTGCGGTTATGGAAAGCTGTAAAAGGTATAAATGATATATGGGGAATTAACGGATGTCCAAAATAACTGCCTTTTGTCCAAAAGCCCCAAAAATAATCCCTGTGCTATGGGGAACAAATGACCCCAAGAATCCAGAGCACTACCCTGGGCAACCTGTTCTAGTGGACCTTCCTACTGTAGGAGAAGTACCACTAGTGCTGAAAACCCCCCTGAATAAAAAGGCATGGGTAGCCACCAACACTATGGGAAAGGAACTTCAAATAAGCACCCGCTGGATAGTTCCGTCATTTTAATATCCTGCCGCTTGGTGGCAGACTCTGTTGTGTTTACTTTTCCCAGAAAGATCACCGAGGGACATATAAACCATGATAACACTACTGGTTCTTCTCTGCATCCTACCACAACACCATGGCCAAATCTTGGCTGAGTGGCCATGGTCTGAAGCAACCATCAGGTACACCAGTGCTCTAGGACCCTATCCCAGAGATTGTCGCCCAAACCTAGCAACCGTGGTGCTGCATGAATCTGAGGTATACCGTGCAAGTGATTGAGGTTGGGACAAGAATGACTGGGCTAGAGTGTTAAATGGAACAATTGGTGAAGAAATTAAGTTAGGATGCAGGAAAGTACAAAAGTGTCTTCACGAGAAAGCTTCTACCATTGCAATCACTGGCAATCTGCTAGAATCAGATGTGACAAACAACTTCCACCCCAACATTGCAGCAAAATATTGCCCCTCAACAGTGTGGTCCTGTAGCAAACAAACCCCTCTCATATTGTGTTGTCGCCAGCATAATGTTGGTAACTATACTTTAGACCCCAGTACCAACAACACTGAAATCACAAAACTTTGCAGAGATGAACCCACTGACTGTCGGTATAACTTCACCTTAAGCAAATCTACCTATGTAACATGGAATTGGCAGAATGATCCAGCTGATAAGTCAGGTCTGAAAGGTCTAACTTTTAGATTCAAAATAAATGCTATGGTTAAACCCACACTTACTGCAGTAATCACATACCATAGTGTAAGCACCTCCCTAGTGTTGGAAGACAAGCACAGTGCTTTCCCTTCCTTTATGGTAACACAAGGTGATGATGTCGCAATAATGTGTAAATTAATTGCTGGATCCCTCACCGAATCCGTGTACAGTTATGGCACAAGACCTCACGGCCATGTTCTACACTGTGAAATCCAAAACCAGGAATGTTGGCTAAACTTAACTGCTGTGTAATTTCCCCATAAAGTCATATGTGGTAAAAACAATACCAAATACTGGGGAGAACTTGATGTTAATGTTGTAACACCTACCATCCAACCACCAGTTATGATGAGCCCAAAATTTTCTGAAATTGGACCATATGTAATTAGGAGAACTGGTCTACAACAAATATTGCTTAATCCGGCGTGGTCCCTTAAACAAGTCAAATTGTCAATACAAAACAATGTCTTAGAAGTTCAGCCAGCTTTTTCCCCTTTCCCACAAACCTCTTTTGAGGGGTGGACAACCTGGTTGCGAAAGTGTGATCCCTCTAAAAAATGAACGACAAGAGATATAACCAGTGTTGTGGGAACAGGATTGGGAATTTTGAATAGCATTGATTCAGAAATACTAATGAATAAATTGGCTGCCACAACTGGGGATTTAACTAAATTATGGCAACCACTGCAGTCATCCCTAATGGCCTTGGGAACCCAACAGTGCTTGTTATCAAACATATTACCAAATTGGGAAAAGGTAAATGTGAATGACCACAAATTGATAATTGGTGCACTTGGTGCTACACAAAGTAACATTTCTCTGGCTCTCAGCTGTATCCAGGCTCAATTGTGGATGCAATCAGTTGTTGCCTCTATCA
Source organism: Turdus rufiventris (assembly GCA_013186435.1). NCBI lineage: Eukaryota > Metazoa > Chordata > Aves > Passeriformes > Turdidae > Turdus > Turdus rufiventris. Next base: position 124,890 of record PYHW01009280.1, read on the forward strand.
TAAGAGAAGGCGAGGAAGACACTCTTCCTACTGAAATTCGTAAAATAATCTGGGATAGCGCCACTGACTTTGAAAGAGAATTCCAGTCCTGGTGGAACCTGGTAAATTTTACCTACAACCCCAGCACAAACATAGCCACAGCCTTTGTACTGACGACATGCAATGCTTCAGTGCATTCAATATTCCCTATCATTGCATTAGGGCTGAATCATGACAGAGCTGTTCTCTATCTTTTCGAGCATAAAGAATGGGCCTGTCAAATTGGTGGGAGATGGCAAACTGTTAGTTTGGAAACTTGTATTGTCCAGGAACACCAGGGGTTTATCTGTGAAAGTAACGCAATCAGAGCTCAAGATATTTGCTTAGACACCGAACAGAATGTCTATAACTGAAATTCATCCAAACGAGATTCCTGAGACAGTACTAGTGTATATAGGCAAAGGCTGTGCATGCTTAAGAACTGCTTGTGATAGTGTTTTCATAGAGAATTTAGTAATGAGTATTAAAAATCATTCAAATCTTTGTGTTTGTAACTTTACTAAAATTGCAGGATGTGATTTTTCTTTTGTAGTCCGTTTCATCACCTTCTACAGTCCAATTACACACTGATCCCCCATCTATTGCCTACTCCCATTGGAATGAACCTCTCTCTGGTAAAGCAATTGCTGTTTAACTAAGACTTAATTGACATTTTGGAAAAGATTAAGAAAAACAGACAAAAAACCTTAATAACTGTTCATCACAATGTGAAAGAAATTCATCATGTTCAAGAAAGAGTAAAAAGAGTTGCTGAACACAGGTGTTGGGATACTCTTTTTGGATGGTCATCTACTGCCACAGGTGTCCTAAACAAACTGTGTCATCCCATCATTGTCCTCTTGATTTTGGTTTTGAATGGTTTTGTTTTATCAGCAATTCTCTACATTATGAATTGGAGAATGATGAAATGGTTGACACAATTGACATCTACACTGGATTTACACAAATCAGTCGCTGATGACATCCCTAATGTTATCGATGCAAGAGGAACTGTGTGATTTAAAATAAGATAAAACATGCTTTCGATTAAAAATTACTTATTTTTAATTGCCTTGCTTTTTGAACATGAATTAAAATTGATTACAGTAATTTCACGACTATAAGGGGCACCCTTTTGACTAAAATTTTGGCCTGAATCCGGAAGTCCGCCTTAGAGTCTTGTACGCCTTATATAATGTACAAAGTAGCGACATTTGCGAACCCGGAAATGTGAGCCGCGAGCCGCGGGGGGAGCTGGCAGGGCTACGGCTGCCGGGTGGAGGCAGGGTCGCAGCTGCCGGGTGAAGGCGGAGCCGTGGGGCCGCGGCTGCAGGGTGCAGGGGGGCCCAGGGCCCCATGGCTGCCGAGTACAGGCGGNCCTCGGCGCCCCGGCAAGCATGCCCCAGCCCCGTGGAGGCAGGGCAGAGCACCAGCAGGCATGCCCCGGCCCCGTGGAGGCGGGGCGGAGGGGCGGCAGGCATTACCCAGCCCCGCCGAGTACAGGCAGGCCCGGGGGCCCATGGCTGCCGGGTTGAGGCGGGGCCTCGACCAGCAACCGCGCGGGGTAAGTTGGGGGCGGATCCTTGCTGCAAAAAAACGTGCGCCCTATAGTCCAGTGCGCCTTATATGATCTACAAAGTTGTAAAATTTGCCGAATCCCAGGGGGTGTGCCTTATAGTCTGGTGTGCCTTATGATTGTGAAAATACTGTATTTTCATTGTGTTGTACTTTGAATATTAAGTAAAATTTCTTAGTCTAGTCATATTGTATTTTAAATTGAAATTGATTATTTTCTTTGTAATCAAGAATTGATTGTTTCTATGTAATGAAAAACAATTGAATAATTGAAAGTTGATTATTTGTTTGCTTTCTTTTTTTTTTTTCTTTCCCTCATCTTTTTCCAACTCTTCTATTCTGTCATTTTTCCTGTCTCTGTTTTTCTGGGATGTGCTACCAACTTGGACGAGTCCAAGGCCCCGGGCCCGCCTGGAACCGGGAGGTGCGGTGCCGCGGGTCCCTGGGCCCGCCTGTACCCGCCAGGAGGGGGGCCGCGGGTCCCCGGGCCCGCCTGTA
>PYHW01009280.1:162027-182700 GCA_013186435.1 Turdus rufiventris
TGTTCAGCAGCAAGCAGCAAAGCAGTTTATTGAGGGCCAACAATTCAGTTTTGGGGTAATGGTGAGAAGGAGAGAGATAAAAAGATGATGAAGTAGAGAGGGAGAGAGAGACAAAGACAGAGAGACAGAGAGAAAAAGAGAGAATAGGGGGAATAGCTACCAACAGATGGGACGTCCTCGGATCATCCGATGATGTCTTCCATCTGTGGGGAGAAAGAAGTCTCAAAGTCTCTTTGGAGAGTAATAATTTTATAGCCATTTTCCAAGACGAGTGGCTGCTGGCCAAAAGGTGGGGAGATTTATGGACCATTGTTATCAAGAGCCAGTGGCTTCAAAAATCAGGTGCAGGACAGAACACTACAACCAGTACTCAGCCAGAGAGCAGTGTACCATGGAAGCAGCACTGGCAAGCAGAACTGTACACAGTCCCTTGGCAAGCACCCACCTTAGGTAGGCCAGCAACTCCTGCTCAAAGTGAGAGGTAGGGTCCAGGGGTCTCAGGATCTCAGTCTCTGATGATGATTGTGAGGCAGATCAGGCAATCTTTGGACCGACCCTTACAGCGTCTTAGTGTGATGTGGCACCTGCTCCCACCTGGTGTTTGGTGCAGCTAATTTTGAATGAGGAAGGTCCCACAATCCCATTAGCCAAGCTTTTAGCAAGCCTTCACTCCCACAAGAGGGAAGAAATAGTTTGGAACTGCAAAGCAAAGGGTGAGTTGAGGGAGAGGAAACAGGACATGACAGAGAAGTGTGAGGTAGGAGCTGCTGTGGCCTCCTCTGGATCCTCAAGGGGACCTAAGTGGACTTTGCCTTGCAATTCCTTCAGAAAAAAAAACATATCTTGGACAGTGAGGGATGAACAGAAGGGATTGAAAATCCAGATGCTGAGGGACAACGCTGTCCTGGTTCTGGCCAGGACAGGGTTAACTTTTGCAGTGGGAGGGAGGGAGGTTATTCTATACCACCTCACATCATTGCCGGGGGCCGGGGAAAGGGGTTCCTCCGGGTTGAGAAAACGTGGCAGACAGAACGGTCTAGCATTTGTTTATTGTTGGGGGCTTTCCATGTAAATAGTTTATTTTCTTATACTTCTTGTAATTAATATTGTTGCTGCTACTGTTCAGTTTTCTTATTTCATTGCTGTTTCCAGTAAATTGTTCTTAACCCATGATCTTCACCTTTTCTGCCTCCAATTCTCAACTCCGTTTTGACGAAGTGGGAAGCGGGAAGGGAAGAGGGAGGGAAAGAGAACAGCCTGTGGTTTGGGAGAGGCTAGGTGAGGGCACCAAATTGGGGAGTACCATTTCTAAACCACGACAAACACCTTGCTGGGAGAGGTTTAATTCAGCAGAGACAGACTCCTCTGGGCTGGGAGAGCCCCACGGCTGCTCTTCTTCAGTCCCCCCTTAACTGCTTGGGCTTTAAAAAAAGGAGGGCAGAGGAGAAGAGACAGGGATTAAGTACTAGTCGGCTCCTTGGAAGAGACCACCGGGTAATTAAATTATTCATAAGCATCTAGGAGAAAACTAGTGAGTGCCTGCCAGCACTGGATGCTTGAGAACAAGCATCCTATGTAATGGAATGTGCTTTGTTATCAAATCCTGCTCAGAAAGTGCTTACAGATGCTGAGTGCAAAGGGTTACTCGTTAGCACCTCTTCCTGTTGAATAAACAGAGGAGCCCCCACAAGGCTACAGAGACAGAACAATACCAGAGGACGTGCTGAGAAAGACGACCACAGCAGACCCTTATCAATTCCCACCAGGAGGTGGAAGCAACCCCTAGCAACTCCTCACCCCTGCTTGCTAAAATCGCAGAGTACACCAGCAAATCAGAACGAGCAACCATAAGACCCGGAAAATAGACTGTATAAAAACGAACTAAAACTGCTTTTTTGTGCGAGCCATTGGCGGAGCAATGACTCCCTGGCCGCCCAGCGCTGTTTTGCTCAGTTATCGCTTGCTAAATATGCTTACTAATAAATTTTCTATAATTAATCTAAACTGGCTCCTCCGATTTGTCACGAGTATCTATAACATCCTACATGTCTGATTTCTCCTGATATGAGCAGGGCTGGCTTGTAGATGCAATGCCACTTGGCTGCAGCAATGTTTCTAGCCCTAAGGAAGTGCCACCCAAGTGAGGATGTGAGTACCCAAACAGACCGATAAGTGGTTGTGGAGGGATGGCTGTTTCAGGTGATTCAAGGGGAACTAGAGCTTCAAACCCCTGGTGGAACAGGGTCTGTGCTGGAACGAGCGGCTAGGAACGACTCCTGCAGTGGGGCCTGGTGGGGCAGTCTAGTCCTGCCTAAAAAATCAATCAGGGAAAAGAAAAATCTGCAAAAAAATGAGGAAAGGAGTCCTACAGGTACCTTTAGGTGGAGAGGAAGGGCTGGGTCCCTACACACGCCTTTTCACTCGGGGGAAAATCAAGCCTCTGGAGCATGTCCCCCGCAAAGAATCGCCGAGGCCGCTGAGACCACCTTCTACAAGTCCAAACCTGTCTCAGTGCTCGAGCCTAGGCGCGCGGTCCAGTCAGCTGAGCCTGGGCGCGCAAAGCGCACTCAAACTACTCCCCGAGCACTCGCCTCTCGCCCCTCCTTCTTGGCTGCAATCCTTCCCACATGTTTTCCTTTCCTCGGGTGCTAGCCAATCACTAGGCGAGGGTAGTTCGGACGGCTGTCGTAGTGGGACTTTCCGCCTGGATTTTCGCGTTGGTGGATTTTTGCCATTGGCTGCTCGACCTGTATTGCCCTGCAGAACAGCCACAGCAAAGAGGGCGCTGCAACTGGCTGACGGGTGTTGCTATTGGCTCGTGATGATTGGGAGAGGATAGGAACGGGGCGGAGAAGGGGGAGTGCGTGTTCTTTTTTTTCCTCGTCCCCGCGCTTCCACCTTTCCGATTGGCTTAGATGGTGGCCGGACGAAATTTCCGATTGGTCAGCGCACGCTGTTGTTAGGCGGGTGAGGCAGCGTGAGGTGGAGTTTCCTCTTCCGATGAGTCGGTTCTGAGGTTCAGTCAGCGCGAAGCGTCCTGACGTACCATCGCTTTTGCGAGTCTGTCCAAGACCTACCGTCACCCGTCCTGAGGAGCTGCTGCCGGCCGCCTCGTCTCTTTTCCTCTCAGCACCATGGCCTCAGGATCCGAGTAAGTGTGGGCCGTCCGCCGGCAGGCCGCGGCCTAGGCCCGGCTGCGGTGGCGCTGGGTCCGGCTCGGCCTAGCTCTCCTTACCTCGCCTTCGCGCGGCGCTACCCAGGCTGGGCTCGGCAGCAGGCCCAATCCTCCTCCCGATCCCGCTGTGTCATTCAGGTCCTGAGGAAGTGGGGGTGGGGCTGGGAGGGGGATGGGCTGTTCTTCGTGTTTGCCCAGTCAAGAGCTTGTCCGCAGCGGGGCCCCGGGTGCCGCCACCCCTCGCCTGCCAGACCTCCTCGGGAAGTGTTGAGTAATGAGGGGTGAGGCCTGGTCGGGGCCGTCTCGCCTGGTCTAGGCCTCAGCCAGGGAAAGCTTTGTTTTCTAGAGCCCGGAGCGCTGGGGTGAGTGGCTAGCTGGGACATGAAGGGGCAGAGGCGTGTTCTGGTCTCCTCGCAGGTCCGCAGCTGCCCTCGGATCGGGGCTGGAAGAGACTCGGCATTGGAAGAGGAAGTTTTGTTGTGGCAGCCGAGGCAATCAGCTGTATTTTTCTCTCCAGTGTCTTGCCTCACTGTCTTCAATTCCAGGCTGAAGGTCATATTTTGTACTCCTCAAAAGTTAGTTGAGTAATACCAGCCTCTCTGCTCCCAGCCCACGTGTGCAAGTCACTTCACAGTCCCTTGAGAGGAATAAAAATAAAACTTAAAGCTAATTTCCAAATCCAAGAATACTTCAAGTGATTTGTTGGCTTCACCAGAGGCTCTTTCAGTCCTTTTAGTGTCTGTGGTTTATCTTCTCCTTTTCTTTTGCAACTTCTGCAATTTAGACCCACTTGGTCTTATTAAGTCAGTTCCAGCAAGGTGTGTCAAGAATTTAAGGTCTGTGGTAGAGCTTGTGATGGAAGTGATGATCTCAAAGGTGTATTTTGAGTCTGTGGTGAGCAGTGTTTTTAAAAAGAAATTTATGCTTTTGCAAAGTTGTTTTCACCACACAGGAATCAAAAAAAGTTCCTGTACAACTGGAAAACAGTTACTTCTTAGTTACAATTTTTAGGTCAATGCTGTTGGCAGCCATCTTGCCGAATTGAGCTTTAGCACAGAGTATAGCATTGCAAGACCTAATAGAGTGTTTCTGAAGAGATTCTTGGATTTGTGTCCATACCTGTCTGAAACAGTATTTGAGAATTTGGCATCTTGAGCGTGGGTATGAACTTGCTGCTTGATTGTCATTTGGTGTTCCAGTAAGTGGCTGGAATCATCAGATATTCCACTCATTTACTTCAAGGGATTTTTTTTTTTTTTTTAATGCTTACCCCAAGAAAGTAGTTCAGACTGTAATTAGGATGTTCAGGGTGGTAAAAAACACTGACAGATTTTATCTAGGAAGTGAGTTCACAAAGGTATTGATAAAAAGGTACACCAGCATACAGCAGGCATGACTGTCTTCGCTTTTGTTACTAAAGCTGGAATAATTGAGTCAGTGACTTTTCATTGTATGTTTAACATAGGCATGCAGGAACAAGTTAGTTCCCTACTTTATGTGGAGCTCTGAAGGCTGGTAGTTGTTTTCAGAAGATTGAGTAATTACTTTCTGATCTCACTCTTCATACTGTCTACTACAATGCATAGCCTCTGGGCATTAACACATGCTGAACAATGAGAGCTCTGACACAGAAAAGTGATGAAGTGATGTAATTGTAGAATCACAGAATGGTTTGGGTTGGAAGGGACCTTAACAATCATGTAGTTCCAACTCCTCTGCCATGGGCAGGGACACCTTTTGCTAGACCAGGTTGCTCAATGCCCCATCAAGTCTGATCTTGAACACTTCCAGGGCCAAAGGCTGGAACTAGATGATCTTTGAGATCCCTTCCAACCCAAACCATTCTATGATTTTATGAACCCCCAGGAAAGATGCAATGATAGCAAATGGTGATAATATTCCAAATTGCTATTGGAAGATGGGTAGTGCATGTCTAAATCCTTACTCTTGTCCATAAGAGAAATAACATCCCTTTGCTGTGTAGCTGTCATAATTCTTTAACACCTTTGTTTCTTTGTCAGCAGAACTGTTAGGTCAGATAACTGAAGCTGACCCCATGCATTTAGATGCTTACATGATGTGTTTCTTTGAGAGCTTTATTCCATTCTTAGTGCCTCTGAGCTTTTCAATTGCTTTAAGTGCAACAGTGTACTGACAACATTGATCCAGTTTTTGCTTCTTACTTAGGAAACTACAGATTCAGTTCTTTAGTACTAAAACTTTTTTTCTTACATTCAGCAGAACTAAGTGGATATCTTGCTGTGCTCTTCAGCACTGCTGTGTGTTGGAAGGTATCTGAACTTTTTTCCCGGATATATATAAAACAACTTTTGATTTATTAGAAGTTTTGGTCCAAAAGCTTCCACTTGCTTCCCAGTTCTTCTTCCATTTATTTTTATCTTGTATCCCAGACCATTTTTTAGGCTGCACAGCAATTTCTGCATCCTGAGGGACAGCTGCTCAGTTTGTGATGATTTATATAGCCAAAGTCTGGCAGTGGTTTCTTATAAAAAGGTCTTTGGATCCACATTTCATGTGCTGACGGGTATGATTTGCATTTACACTTTGAATAGGTGAAATTGTTTTTTTGGTGTCCCTTAGCTCAAGTTTTAAAATATATATGTTAAATTAATTTCCAGTGCCCAGGAATGTTGAGGCAAAGTCCTTACAAGTAGGTGGTTGTTTTTATCCACCATTTTAACCACAAGATCCTGTTTGGCCTGATGATGTATTGGTTTCAGTTTTCTTGTTGCACTCTCAGTTTTCCTGGAAATCCCAGACCTTTTAGGACTTTACCAGGACCATGTTTTAGGTTTAAGATGGAATGAATTCATTACCTCCTACCTGGATGTATCCAATAGCCTTTCATGTGTCTTCTTTGGGTTTAGAAAATGAATCTGTAACATCTCACATGGTCATTGAAAGGGATGGATGTTGATTTATTACTTCTTGCATTCTTTAATGAAGAGAGGGAAAAGGTGGCTTTTAAAAATACAATGAACATGTCAAGTGATGCACTGCTGATAGTCTGTGTTTATGTCATGTAGCTGCTTGCTCTGCCACTTCCACTCAAGGTTTGATTTCTTCTGGTTATTTTGTCCCTAAAATAGCAAAATGGAGCCAAAGTGTACATCCAGCACCATTGTCCACAAAGCTTCCTACTCTTTGCTGATGCTTGCTGTTTGCTTAGGACAAAGGAAGATTTTTTTTTTTTTTTTTTTTTTTTTTGTGAGAATCAAACCAAACTGTGCTAAGTTTCTGTTTTGACCTTAGTTACTGGCACATCTGGACTGCTTTGAGAGAGTAGTCAGATGCCCACCAAGGCAAGTTAGAGTAATCTGCTGCTATTGTGGCTGGCTAATGTACAACTTCTAAGAGCGCCTTAGGAATCAGTTGGTTCACGTTCATATTTCTTTTGTAAAATTAATTATTTGCTATATTAGATTTTGAAGTAAATAAATTAATCTGCCTTTCTTCCATTTCCTTGTTTGGTGTGCTCCGTTTTGTCAATGCAAACAAATTATCTGTCACATATCTTATGGCATAGTAGGCTAGAGCTGCAGTGAGTCCTGTGAAGGTATTATGAAAAGGCACTTGTATCTTAAAAAAAAAAAAAGTAAACCCCATTTTTCATGAGCACTTGAATATTTCTACTGGCTTGCTAGGCTTAACTAATAGGCTTTGACAGGCTAAACTTTTACAACTCTTCCTGTCAGGGGAGCTACAGCATTGTTGTTTAATTCCCCTATTTATCTGGGATTTGACACTAAATAGACTTTAACTTTTGTTTCTGTGGCAGCAGTTATATGTGATTTCAAATGAGTCTGACTAATTCTTTTAGGCAAAGCATCTTCGAGTCAGCAGCATCTCACTGACCACTTCTTTTTATAGATAGATACAAGCTATGAAGCTATTTGAGAAGTAAATTGACTGATGCCAGATTCCCTTCCCAAACCCAGATTGGCTCCTCTTCCAGGTACCTTCCCCCAGTTTATATACTGGGCATGACATTCTATGGTGTGGAATATCCCTTTGGCCAGTTCAGATCAACTGTCCTAGCTGTGCTCCCTCCTGGTTTCTTTTGTGCAGCTCCTTGCTGGCAGAGCATGAGACACTGAAAAGCCCTTGTCTCATGGTAAGGGCTGCTTAGCAACAACCAAAACATCAGTGTTATCAGTGTTATTCTCATACTGAATCCAAAACACAGCACTGTACCAGCTACTGAGAAGAAAATTAATTCTTATCCCAGATAAAACCAGGACACTTGCAAACAAGTATAGTTTCTAAAAGACAAGGCAACAAAGAAACCTGTAGAAAATGGAGAACAAAATGGGTGAGTGTGAAAGGGGGAGCAACATCACTTGGATTCGTTAACTTCTGTTTTCTCTCCTAGTTCTAAAGCTGATGACTTATCAACTGCTATTCTGAAGCAGAAGAACAGGCCTAATCGGTTAATTGTTGATGAAGCCATCAATGAAGACAACAGTGTTGTGTCACTGTCCCAGGTGTGTCACCTATAAAAGCAAAGCATTTCATCTGGCAATTTGCAAGCTGTTGCTGTCTTAACTTGAAATGTAATTCTGCAACATGAATCTAAGTATTTGTGTCAGAAGCTGCAGCAGTTACAAATGAGGGAGGTTGGTTAAATAAATAATATATAATAATTATTAATAAATGATAAAATACATTCTGATTCTAACTTTTAGGATTCACTTGAGCTCATGCCCTTAGTCTGGCTTTAGGATTACAGTAATTTCACGACCATAAGGCGCACCGGACTATAAGGCGCACTATTTTTTTGCAGCGAGGAGCCGCGCGGTGCGCAACAAAGGAGCGAATTCCTGGCAGGTTCTCAATTTACAAAGTTTTTCACTGCTTTTTCGCAGCGATTTTTCACCGCTTTTCGGCGGCTTTTTGCTGCGCTTTTTCGACGCTTTTTCGCGGCGATTTTTTGCCATTTTTCAGCAGCTTTTCGCTGCGATTTTTCGCTGCTTTTCGGCGGCTTTTCGCCACGATTTTTCGACGCTTTTTCGCGGCGATTTTTTGCCACTTTTCAGCGGCTTTTCGCCGTGATTTTTTGTGGCTTTTTGCCACGATGTTTTGCCGTTTTTCGGCTGCTTTTCGCCGCTTTTTCACGGCGATTTTTCGGCGGCTTTTCGCCGCGATTTTTCGCCGCTTTTTGGCGGCTTGTCGCTGCGATTTTTGGCTGCTTTTTGTGGCGATTTTTCGCCGCTTTTGCGCCGCTTTTCCGCGGCACTTTCTCACCGTTTCTCGGCGCTTTCCCGCGGCACTTCTTGGCGCTTCCCCACGGCCGCGCCTCTTCCCCCCGTTTCTCCCTGCCCGGCAGCCGCGCCGGTTCCCGGTTTCCCCCGCCCAGCGGCCACCGCTCCTGCGGTTCCCGACTCCCCCTGCACGGCCACAGCTCCCGCGGGTCCTGGCTCAGTTTGCAGACGGCACTTCCGGGTTTGCAATTTCCCGAACTTTGTAGATCAGATAAGGCGCACCGGACTATAAGGCGCACTTCCGGGTTTGAGGGAAAATTTTAGTCAAAAGGGTGCGCCTTATAGTCGTGAAATTACTGTAGATCTTGACTAGTGTAGTAAAAACTACTGTCTTTGTAGCTCTAGTATATCACTTCTAAGATGTACTCTTCCTAAGTCAACTAACTCTCCTTCAAATGCTTGAACTCATAGAATCATTAAGGTTTGAAAAGACCTCCAAGATCACTGAGTCCAACCTTTGACAAAACACCACCATGTCAACCAAACCATAGCACTAAGTGCCACATCCAGTTGTTTCTTAAACACTTCCAGGGATGACTCCACCACTTCCCTGGGCAGTCTGTTCCAATGCTTAACAATCCTTTCTATTAAGAAATTCTTCCTGATGTCCAACCTGAACCTCCCCTGGTGCAGCTTGAGGCCATTTCCTCTTACCCTGTCACTGGTTGCCTGGGAGAAGAGCCCAACCCCCACCTGGCTACAACCTCCTTTCAGGTAGTTGTAGAGAGTAATAAGGTCTCCCCTGAACCTCCTTTTCTCCAGGCTAAACAACCCCAGATCCCTCAGCCACTCAGATCACTGACTCTCTAGACTCTTCACCAGCCTTGTTGCCCTTCTCTGGACATGCTCCAGCATCTCAACATCCTTCTTGTGAGGGGCCCAAAACTGGACACAGTACTAGGGGTGTGGCCTCACCAGTGCCAAGTACAGGGGGACACACTATTTCTGATACAAGCCAGGATGCCATTGGCCTTCTTGGCCACCTGGTCATATGCTGGCTTGTGTTCAGCTGCTGTTGACCAGCACCCCCAGGTCCTTTTCCACTGGTCCACTTTCTAGCCATTCTTCCCCAAGCCTGTAGCACTGCATGAGGTTGTTGTGACCCAAGTGCAGGACCCAGCACTTTACCTTATTGAACCTCTTACTATTGGCTTTGGCCCATCAATACAGCCTGTCCAGATCCCTCTGCAGAGCCTTCCTACTCTCCAGCAACTCAACACTCCCACCCAAGTTAGTGTCATCTGAGAACTTACTGAGGGTGCAGTTGATCTCCCCATCCAGATTATCAATAAAGATATTAAACAGGACTGGGCCCAACACTGATCCCCGAGGGACGCCACTAGCGACTGGCTGCCAACTGGATGCAGCACCATTCACCACCATGCTCTGGGCCATGCCATCCAGCCACTTAACCCAGCAGAGTGCACCTGTCCAAGCTGTGGGCTACAGCATTCTGCAGGAGAATGCCATGGGTGACAGTGTTAAAGGTTTTACTCAAGTCCAGGTAAATAACATCCACAGCTTTTCCCTCATCCACTAGGCAGGTCACCTGGTCAGAAAAGGAGCTCAGGTTGATCAGGCAGGACCTGCCCCTCCTAAATCTGTGCTGGCTGGGCCTGATCCCGTGGTTGTCCTGTTTCTGCTGTATGATTGCACTCAAGATGATCTGTTCTATAATCTTGCTGGGCACTGAGGTTAGGCTGACAGGTCTGTAGTTCCCCAGATCCTCCTTCCAAACCTTCTTGCAGATGGGTATCTCATTGGCCAACCTCCAGTCCTTTGGGACCTCTGTTAACCAGGACTGCTGATAAATGATGGAGAGTAGCTTGGTAATCTCTTCCACCAGCTCCATCAGTACTTTCAGGTGAATCTTATCTGGCTCCAAGACCTGTGAGGGTGTAAGGGGCTCAGCAGGTTACTAACTGCTTCCTTCAATTGTTTTGTCAAAAGTTTGTTCTAATGCTGCTATTGGTTACAGGCAAAAATGGATGAACTGCAGCTGTTCAGAGGAGACACTGTCCTGCTAAAAGGAAAGAAGAGGAGAGAAGCAGTGTGCATTGTTCTGTCAGATGATACTTGCTCAGATGAGAAGATTCGCATGAATAGGGTTGTTCGAAACAATTTGAGAGTGCGCCTGGGTGATGTCATCAGGTGAGGACTAATTTGTTAACTGTTGTGTATCCCTGGGTTGCTTAAATAATTTGTGCCCTGGCTTTGAATTGTTTTGATCTGTAGCAGAGACAGAGTCCTGCAGGAAGTATTCTTGCATCTTCCAGATGAGGTCACAGAAATGTATTCAAGTGTGTGTCTTACATCAGGGAATCTCAGTTTACCTTTGCATGTGTTTCTGGCTGTGTGTGTATTCAGATTACATTAATTTCACGACTACAAGGTACACCCTTTTGACTAAAATTTTTGCCCGAACCCGGAAGTGCGCCTTATATTCCAGTGCGCCTTATATATGGGCAAAAGTTCGGAAATTTGCCAACCCGGAAGTGTGAGCCGCGAGCCGCGGGGGGAGCCGGCAGGGCCATGGCTGCCAGGTTGAGGCAGGGCTGTGGGGCCGCAGGTGCAGGGGGGCCGTGGGGCCCTGTGGCTTCCGGGTACAGGCGGGCCTGGGGGCCCATGGCTGCCGGGTACAGGCGGGGCCTCGGCCAGCAACCGCGCGGGGGGAGCTGGGAGTGGATCCTCGCTGCAAAAAAAAAGTGCACCTTATGGTTCAGTGCGCCTTATATAATGTACAAAGTTGCGAAGTTTGCCGACTCCTGGAGGTGCGCCTTATGGTCGTGAAATTACTGTAATACTAAAAATTTATGCTCAAGATTCTTGAAGACTCCTTAGGACCTTCACAAGTCCTGGTCCTGTAATTAAATTAAGTAGTTGAATTATTCCAGTGTTGTCATAGTATTCTTCCAAAATTTATATTGTCAAATGAATTCACAAGTTTTTTCCATCTAAATTTTTAATATTCACAAGATAACTGTAAACTAGTAAGCAACATTGTAATTGATCATATAGTATGACTAGCTCATGCACTGAGCTGCCCTATAACAAACAGAAATTAACACTTGAAGCAATCAAATATCAAGATTAAAAATCCCTGAACATTGTTTATATTACATTTTTTGTTATAAAATAATTTTAAAATTAGGAATGCTTGAAGTGTTGCAGGAATTTTGTACAATGCTTGCAGAAGGTAGTGGGAAAGCATTGAAGGATATGTTTTGGCTTACAGGAGGCAGGTTCCGTTCTATGATGGGAGTGGAAAGAAAAAATATGTCAGCATTTCTTAAACATAAAAATACTAATTTACAGGTTTAGATATGTGAGAGCATACAGTTATTTTTCCCGAGCATTGTTCTAATCTGGAATATTGTGCATGTTCTGGGGAAAATGGGAGCCTGGTTTCTGACACTAGACTTCCTGGGCTGATACCTGAAATAATATTTAAATACAAAATGTGTTTCATATGAACTGTAGAGGAGAGGAACAAGTCTGTTCCACCCATCTCTCTACCATTAGAAAATGCGAGCTTTAAATGTGACTGTAGTTGGAACAGAACAGTGCTTTGAGCTAGTCTGTGGATTTAAAATAAAGGTGAATCCTTACTTTATATGAGGTTACTATTGGAGTAATTTTTAGTGTGACAGCTGGTGCTATCCCCTTCTCTGTTTGGACTGTCTGTAATGGTTCTCAGCCTTTTAGATGTGTTACTGATTGTCTTGGCTTCATTGCAAGGGTCAGAGAATTTTCACACCACTTGCCCTCAAAGTTTTTCTTGCTGATCTTTAAGTACTTATCATGTTGATTTCTTTGGCTTGGTTTCTGCCAAAATCCAGATTCATGCACTAATCGCTTCCTGCTTGTAGTCTGTAAGCTGTTTTCCTTCTGTGGGTCAGTCTGTCATTTATTCTTTTGCTATATCCTCACTGTAAAGCATATAGTTAAAGAATCTCTTAATAGTCTCTAACAAACTAGCATATGAAACTTGCGTGCTCAGCTGCAGTTGCACATAGGCTTTTTTAGCTGGCAAAGCCAGTTTGAGCTTTCTGCCTCTGCCACAGTTTGATGCTCTGATGTGTCACTATAGTAGGCTATTGGCTTACATTGTAAAATAATGACTGAAATTTTTATTTAAAAAGGGGGAAGGGGCCTTCAGACTTTAACCTGAATGTTAATTTCCACAAAAAGGGATTGACAGACACCTGGCTATCCCTGGTTGGTACTGAGAACCTTTGTTCAGAATCAGGTTTATCAACAACAGGAACTTGAAGTTATGAGGAAGAGAGGAAGGAACAAAGATTTCCCCTCAGCTCCCTTTTCCTTACAGTTAGTTCAGCAGTAGCTCATAGAATCACAGAATGGTTTGGGTTGGAAGGGATCTCAAAGATCATCTAGTTCCAACCCTTCTGCCATGGGTGGGGACACCTTTCACTAAACCAGGCTGCTCAGAGCCCTATCCAGTCTGGCCTTGAAGACTTCCAGGGATGGGGCATCCATAACTTCTCTGGGCAACCTGTGCCAGGGCCTCACCACCTTCACAGTAAAGAATTTCTTCCTATTATCCAATGTAAATAATCTCTCTTTCAGTTTGAAGACATTCCTCTTTGTCCTGTCACTGCATGCCTTTGTAAAATGTCCTTCCTGCCTTCCTGTAGGTTCCCTTCAGGTACCAGAAGGTGCTATAAGGTCTTGCCAGTGCCTTTTCTTCTCCAGGCTGAACAGCCCCAACTTCCTCAGCCTCTCTTCATAGGAGAGGGACTCCAGCCCTCATATCAACTTTGTGGCCTCTTCTGGGCTTGCTCCAACAGGTCCATGACCTCCTTATGTTGGGGGGGCAGAGCTGGACACCATACTCCAGGTGGGGTCTCACAAGAGAAGAGAGGGAGAATCCCTTCCCTTGACCTGTTGACCACGCTGCTTTAGATGCAGTCCAGGACACAGTTGGTTTCTGGGATGCAAGTGCACATTACTAAGTCATCTCAAGCTTCTTGTCCACCAACACCCTTAAGTCCTTCTCAGGAGGGCTACTCTCAATCCATTCTCCACCCAGCTTGTACTTGTGCTTGGGATTGCCCTGACCACCCAGGTGCAGGAGCATGTGTTGAAACAAAAGTTAGCTCATGACTCTTACAGGTTTTGAGGCTGCATTAGTAACTTGTGAATGTATCTTATGGACAGCAAAGGGGAGCTACAGAAGGATGGGGGTGGGGGGAGAGTATGAAACCCCCCAGCAGTTTTGGATAGGGCTGAGAGGAGTGAGGGAAAGCATGTGTTGTGAAGACTAGCTCTTTGATGGGCATTATTTCTACCTTGTCAGCATTCTTATGCATGTGGGAAGTCTCATCAGGGCTTTGGAGGGTCCTTTCTGGCATTTATACTGGCCTGAGAAGGGACATCACTGCCTTTCCCAAACTTTGGTTTAAGTCCAGCATGATATGGTTAACTGGAGTTTTCTTCTGTTGCAGCATCCAGCCTTGTCCAGATGTGAAATACGGCAAACGTATCCATGTGTTACCAATTGATGACACAGTAGAAGGGATCACAGGGAATCTGTTTGAGGTCTATCTCAAGCCATATTTCCTGGAAGCTTACAGACCCATCAGGAAAGGTAATAGCACCTGTTATTGAAGTCCTAATGACAGTGAATGTGAGCTAGTCCTGATAACAAATAAAAAGAATTTCTGAAAGCTTGCACAGATCTCCATGGAGCATTAGACTGATAACTGTAGAGTAAGATTTTGCTGTTGTGGATTTAATTTTTTCCTAAACTTATGAAGAAAGAGTGATATCTGTTGCTGGCTGGTAGAGCAGCTTGATAGTTCTCTGTCATGGTTTAATCCCAGCCAGCAACTAAGTACCATGCAGCTGCTCTCTCATACCTCCTCCCTCCTTCCCAGTGGGGAGGAAGAATGGAAAACAAGTAAAACTCATGAGTTGAGATAAGAACAGTTTAATAATATTAATAATGCTATTAATAATTGGCAAGAGGGAGGGAGGAATAAACCCCAAGAGATACAAGTGATGCACAATACAATTGCTCACCACCCGCTGACTGATGCCCAGCCCATCCTCAAGGCACGATATGTGGCTCCTGGCCAATTCCCCTCAGGTTATATACTGGGCATAATGTTCTATGGTGTGGAATATCCCTTGGTCAGTTCAGATCAACTGTCCCAGCTGTGCTCCCTCCTGGTTTCTTTTGTGCAGCTCCTCACTGGCAGAGCACGAGGCACTGAAAAGCCCTTGTCTCATGGTAAGGGCTGCTCAGCAACAACCAAAACATCAGTGTTATCAGTGTTATTCTCATACTGAATCCAAAACACAGCATTGTACCAACTACTGAGAAGAAAATTAACTCTTATCCCAGATAAAACCAGGACATTCTCCTGTGGTTTTTTGTTACATGGGATGGGAAGACATCAGCAAAGGTTTAGGTAGAACTCAATTTAATTAAATTTTTCTCCTGAGTTGCTACCACTTGATGGGATTGGGGAGTTGCCCACATGTTAATCAATGGATTAGATATACTAGCTGGCACCCTGACTAAATGCACTTTTTCTGAAGTAATTTACTTAATAACTGGGAAAGTGCATAAAAAAGGCGGTTAGAGTTGTGCTAGTAGCACTTCTGCTAGAACAAATAAGTCCTAATACAGTATATACACAAGTTGAATTTATCCAGCTTCTGTAGTCCAGTTTACCTAGAATTCATAGTGCAGTATCATATATTATTCTCTTTTTGGAGACAAGAAGTCTAGTTATAATAACTTCAAAATTAATTTAGATTACAGTAATTTCACGACTATAAGGTGCACCCTTTTGACTAAAATTTTGGTCCGAACTCGGAAGTGTGCCTTATAATCCAGATGCACCTTATATATGGACAAAGTTCAGAAATTTGCCAACCCGGAAATGCGAGCTGCAAGCCGAGCCGGGACCCGCGGGAGCTGCGGCTGCACGGGGGGAGCCGGAAGCCACGGCCACCAGGCGGGGGACACCGGGACATGGCGCAGCTGGGAAGCGGTGTAGCCGCCAGCCTGGGGGACGCCAGGACGCGGCGTGGCCGCGCGGTGGGAGCCGGGAGCCGCAAGCCGTGCCAGCTGACGCTGGGGGCAGGCGGGAGTGCTGGGGCCTGCGGCAATGGGAGGGCGCCTGGGGCTGCGTTTAAAGGCTACACTGATCTATGGAAAATGTATGCAAATCGAGCACCTGCCAGTAATTCGTTACTTTGTTGCACGTGGCGCAGCTCCTCGCTGCATAAAAAAAGTGCACCTTATAATCCGGTGCGCCTTATATAATGTACAAAGTTGCAAAATTTGCCAACTCCCGGAGGTGCGCCTTATAATCTGGTGCGCCTTATAGTTGTGAAATTACTGTAAGTGAAAACTTTTTGCTATTTTTAGAAATGTTAAATTGAAACTGGATGGAAAAGAAACATGATTCTTTGCCTTTGTGTTTTGTATTTAGGCAGAATATTATTTTTCTATTGTTTCCTGGTTTTGTTTGCTGTTTGTTTCTCGATGAAATTTGATAGTGCCTGAGTGGTCACAGTACATGCAGCTCTTGAATTTAAAATGCAGAGCAGTGTTAAAAATGCCAGCAGTGTATACCTGTGTAACCCACTTCCTTGTCCTCTGGGGCTGCTGGTAGTACAAGTGTTGACATTTTGCAGCAGGCTACTAAAATGTGGGGTTTTATAGGTGACATCTTCTTGGTGCGTGGAGGGATGCGTGCAGTGGAGTTCAAAGTGGTGGAGACAGATCCAAGCCCATACTGTATAGTGGCTCCAGACACAGTGATCCATTGTGAGGGAGAGCCCATCAAAAGAGAGGTGAGAAGAATCCTGCTGCGCAGTTCTACTGAATCCCCTCTGTCTGAAATCTGTTTTAGTGACGCTCCTTAAGAGCATCAGTGTATGCACTTCCTGTTTTGGCATTTTATGTATTGAATGTAATGATTAAAACCTCTGGTTTCAGGAGATGAGCTGCTGCTGAAGATAAAGAAATGTGCTTCCAGTATCCTTCCTCATATGCTGAGATAGCACCAGTGCATAGGTTTGCTGACAAGATGCAATACTTTGGCAGGAGCTCTTTTCTATCTGCTTCCGTATAGCTCATGCTGGACTTAGATTCATCTTTTAATTCCCAAATTCCCTTGATACATAGCAGGGAGGGCTTACAATGTTGCTAAATTTCATGCCATGTGAAAAGAAAGCAAATGATTCTTTTTCAGTGAGAAATTTGAAATCTAAATTATGGATTTTTTTTTCTTCTTTTTTCCTCCCAGTCCCTTAAGGTGTCTACCCTTGAGTGTTCCAAGCTTGAGGCAACCTGAGTGGATTGTCTGTCAGGTCTTGGCCACCTTACTGTTACAGAGTAGGAAATCTTAGAAATAGGCTAAGGTGGTTGTATGCTTCATAAAGTAGGTGCCTTTTTATTGCCTGCAGATCAGGGCGAGTCTTAGTTTGTAGTTAGCTCTGCCTTTTGAAAACTTCACCTCTGTTTGACACTTGTGAGGCTGTGTCCGGGCACCAGATAAGTCCAGTTCGGGTTCTTCAGGACACAACAGAGACAGATAGGAGCAAGTTCAACCAAGGCCACCAGAATTGATAAGGGAGCTGGAGGTCAGAATGAGTGAGGAAAAGCTGGCATTGGGTTGATGCAGCACCAAGAAGGGAAGGCAAAGGTTCAGGGTTACTGGCAACTGCCTGATGGGAAGGTGTGGATAATCAGGCTCTCCCAAGAGCTGCACCCAGGGACAGGACTAGAAGCAATAACACAAGCTGGATCAAGGAAAATTCCCAATGGAAAAAGATTTCTCCAAACCCTGGAACAAGGCCTGGAGAGGGCAGGAACCTCCAGACCTGGAGACCTTCAGCACTTGATAGGGCTAGACCCTGAGCAACCTGCTTGAAGTGTAGTTCCAGTTTGTGGGACTCGGACTGAGCCCCTCTGAGATTCCAGGCTGTGTTATTTTACTTTAGCATGGCCTAATGTTGCAGATAACTAAGGCCAGTAGAAATTTGGACAGCCAAATAAAAGGATGCTGTAGAGCTATACTGAAAGAGTTTGTTACAGGTGATCTTATCTGCACATCTGGATCATAAAATTTTCTGTTAATTTGAGTTAATCCCAAGAGAAAACACTATGTTGGAGAACTGTATGGTAGCTAGGGTATGTCAGGTAGTTAGAAATGCCACTTAGAGTTTAAGGAATAAGTATATTTTATACTGGGCTTCATTGTCTTATCTTTGCTAGCCAAATCAGAGGGTCGCAACTTGTTTTGCACTAGTCTGTAGGGGCCCTGGCAGCAGAGGCTGTCATTCAAGAGGGTAGGCTTTAGTGAGGAATTTCCCTCTGCGTGTCTGGGAAGAGAAAACTAAGAAACAATTCTAGAAGACACCAGGAAGACTTGAAAAT
This sequence comes from Turdus rufiventris, assembly GCA_013186435.1. Classification (NCBI taxonomy): domain Eukaryota; kingdom Metazoa; phylum Chordata; class Aves; order Passeriformes; family Turdidae; genus Turdus; species Turdus rufiventris. Next base: position 179,906 of record PYHW01009280.1, read on the forward strand.
GAGAATCTTAAGAGATCAAATAAATGGCAGTGAGCAAAAACCTGGGTTCTGTAGACCAGGATGGATTGTTGAGCTACTGTTTTAACTCAGATGATTAATGTATTTCTTCCTGGATAGGATGAAGAGGAGTCACTGAATGAAGTGGGCTATGATGACATTGGTGGCTGCCGGAAACAGCTGGCTCAAATCAAAGAGATGGTGGAACTTCCCCTCCGACACCCTGCTCTCTTCAAGGCCATAGGGGTGAAGGTATGTTCCCATGTGCACCAGGTGGATGAGTGGGCTTGCCCCTGAAGATGACTTGATATCAGAGGTTCATGAGGTACTGAGAGGGGAATAAGTAATTTGGTTTTGGTTTTTTTTTTTTTTGGGGGAGGGGGGTTGGTTTGCTTATGTTTGGGTTATTTTAAATGCTGGTGTTAGGAAAGTATTTCCTTACATGTTTTGGACACAGATTAAAGTACTGACAACTTGCAAAGCAGAGGGATGCTTTGAATCAGTGCTGCTAGTTACTGGCAAGTTTTTTGTTGTGTGTTGTGTGAAGTAGTAAGGGTGTTGATAGCAATGCTAACATGGCAGCTGTTGCATGAGATTGCATCACTTTCAGACTGGCTTTGTCAAATGCTTACAGATTCGCTGTGAATCTACTTAGGCATTCAGATACTCACCACCTAAATCCCTTGCCTTTGTCCTCAGCCTCCACGTGGGATCCTGCTATATGGTCCTCCTGGCACTGGTAAAACACTGATTGCCCGAGCAGTGGCCAATGAAACGGGGGCTTTCTTCTTTCTGATCAATGGTAAGTTTTGTGGCTGCTTTGGCCCCAGATCTTCTGTGTGCTTATTTGTTCATCTTATGGTAAGGAATGCTGTTAATAGGGCTTGTAGAGCCACGCTGTCTCCCTGACATCCTTCCTTACCTCTTTGAAGTGTGCATCTGGGGACACTTGGAGGCCATTTATGTGGAAATGTCTGTAGTGGCACTTCCCTTAAGCTTGATTGTTTTGTAGCTGGCTCGTTGGGAAGACAGCTTTGCAATACAGGGACCTGGAATCTGTCTGGCTTAGTGTTCATGTATGTTAGTGAGGGCAGAGGTGGGAGTAGTGAGATTATTCTATGAATATGGATGCAGGACGCTTGTTTCTGTTGCTGCCAGCATATTCCATTCAGAAAATAAGCTGATCTGCTGTGGATTTGTTTTTCCCTCAAGTAAAGCACAAGACTTGTTCTGTTTCATATAACATTAACTGTGAGGAACTATTCTGAAAGCTATGAGTACCTTGGGACTTAACAAGTGACAGAACCTCCTATTGATCACTCTTCACCTGTAGCAGTTGAGGTTGGATACTGGTTTATGTCCTGTAAGGGTCAGACTGTGACTTTTCCTCAGTGCTTTTCTGTGCCGTTTCACATTCAGTGTTGGAATAACTGAGCATTTGTACTTAAGGAGTGATGCTTTTCTTCTGATTTCAATCACTTAGACCCATGAAGATGAAAGCAAAGAAGTATATAGCACAGTATAGCAGTGAGCAGCAGTAGGGAAGTGACTTGCTTTATATCAAGATATAAATGGACTGTTTTTAACCATATGTTGTCCTTGTCATATACTTTCTAAGTATGTGGAAGGTGTTACTGCATGCTAATGAGCCAGACATTTCTTTAAACACTTATATTTCTATTGCATAATAAAAATAACATTGTCAGAGTTAGAGATGCATTCTGTCTGCTAGTCCCAAGCATGGAGCTGCAGTGTTGTAGATGAAGCTGGTATGAATTGGTAAGTTACCTGTAATGAAGCATTCTTAGTACCTACTCATACCAGTGTCTCTGAAGCTGGCCTGTTTCAGTCAGCTGGCAGCCTTGCACTTCCAAGGGTCTGTTGCCTTTCTACGGCGTGGCGACCTGGTCCAGGAACGACACGGTGACCCAACCCCTGGGTCACTCGGTCCATCTGCTCACAGACACCAACGTGGTGGATGGCAAATGGTGTTTATTAAAAGGTTACAGGGGTTTTTATAACTTGGGCAGTCCACGTCGTTTCCTTTTGCTCACATTCGGCTGGGTATGGCTGGATGCCGAGCAGGGGCTACTCAGCTTCGACTGCAGAGGGGAAGGGGCCCTGTCTAACCGTACAGCCCGATATCTTCTGCATGCCTATCCCTAATTCTCCACATTTCCCCCCTCCCTCATGATTAGTAAAAAACGTATAAAATGTAAAGGTTATAAAATTTCAAGGGTTAGTAAAGCTAGTATAAAATTGTAAACATGTTAGTAACAGGCACGCCTCAAAGTAATTGTCGGCGTTCGACAAGCATAATGTTAACCATTTCTAAACGCTTCTTAACGAATAACACCAATTTGTTTAATATGCAAGGCCTGAAGATTAGGGTTAGTAAAATTATAGTGAGTGGGCCTATTAGGGTGGAAACTAGGGTGGTGAGCCATGGGGACCGGTTGAACCATGACTTGAACCAACCCTGTTGAGCTTCTCTGTCCATTTTTCTTAGGTTTAGTCAGTCTCTCAGTTCAGCCATGGAGTCTCTAATGACTCCGGTGTGGTCTGCATAGAAGCAGCATTCCTCTCTTAAGGCGGCACACAGGCCTCCTTGCTGCATAAACAAAAGGTCCAGTCCTCGCCTGTTTTGGAGGCCGACCTCTGAGAGTGAAGAAAGGGATTTTTCTAGGGAAGAAATACACCTGTGGCAGCGCCGGTAGCTCCTAAACCAAGGAGCATTGCGATGGTGATGCCCGTTATCACTTCTCATTTGTGGAGCCGGTCGGGTTCCTCGAACAAGC
>PYHW01009280.1:190233-207073 GCA_013186435.1 Turdus rufiventris
CAGCGTGGGGCAGGGGGGCGGCAGAGCCCGGGCCAGCAGCGTGGGGCAGGGGGGCGGCAGAGCCCGGGCCAGCAGCGTGGGGGAGCCCGGCAGAACCGGGGCTAGCAGCGCAGGGGAGCCTGGCAGAACCAGGTGCCTGCAGTGCCGGCCAGGGTGAGCAAACGCGGCGGTGCAGACGGGAGGGGGGGAGGTGAGTGAGCCCAGCGGCGGCAGCGGCAGCACCGCCCGGCCAGCCCCAAGCCGCCGAGCCGTGGCGCCGAGCTGGGCCCCCCGGCTCCGTCGGCAACCATGAGCGGGCCGAGCCTGCCTGGCCCCGCCCCGAGCCAGTAAACGCCGCTATGCTGCGATCCTGTTACTAATTGGCAAATTTGTGAAAGTTGCACATGGATTCTCGCTACGAACGAAAGTGCGGCTAATATTCGGGTGCGACTTTTTTATTGACAAAGACATCAACGTTGTCGATGCACCGGAAGTGTGGCTTATACTCCGTGCGGCTTGTATTTGTGAATTTACTGTATTTTCAGCTGCAAGGTCACTTGAGCACTCACCAGTGTTTTGCTTTTTAACCCATTCCTCCCAACAGTTGGGGTTTTTTTGAACTCATGTATAAAATCTTATAGAGGTAAATGTATACCTGTGTAATACATGGTATAGACAGTTTTGGTATCTTACAGCTTTTTCTTACCCTACCCTGATAATTTGTCACCATATAATTTGATTACAGCAATTTCACGATTACAAGCCGCACCTGATTATAAGCCGCACTTCCAGGGTGTCGGCAACGTTTCATTTTTCCTCCATATATAAGCTACACCAGATTGTAAACCGCACTTTCGTTCGCAGCGAGAATCCGTGTGCAACTTTCACAAAGTTGCCAATTAGTAACAGAATCACGAGAACACAGGGTTTACTGGCTCAGGGCCGTGCGGGCTCGGCCCAGCTTCCCCTGCTACCGCCAGGGAGCTGCCCTGGCCCAGCTCAGCTCCCCCCTCCCTTGCCAGGGAGCTGGCCTGGCACGGCACGGCTTCCTCCTCCCCCACTGCCCCCAGCCCCAATCCCCCGTGGCCGCCGGGGGTGGCCCTGGCCCTGCTCGGGGCAGGGCAGGCTCGGCTTGGCTCAGGGCTGCTGCGTGCTCACATTTCTGGTTGGCAAATTTCTGAACTTTTTTTCATACATTGGCCGCTCCAGAATACAAGCCACACTTCTAGGTACGGACCAAAACTTTAGTCAAAATGGTGCGGCTTATAATCGTGAAATTACTGTACTTTCCTTATGGGCATTAACTGTGAGTGGTGGCACATTATAGAGAAGCTCAGCAAGTGTGAAATAGGGTAAGGGAAGAGGCAGCTAATGGTAACTCATTGGCTAGTGCTGCATTCTGTTAGAGTAAACTGAAAACACCGAAATTATAATAGGAAGTAATTCTGCATGCTGGTCTTGCCTGTTCAGATGCAAATTTAATGAACTTGGTTGATAGTATTTGCTTTGGCCTGAAATATAGATACATGTGAATTTTGTACTAAAAAAAATTCAGCTGCATGTTTTTGGGGCTAGCTGCCTCTTTTCTGGGTGCCACAGTTGCTATTTTTTTAGGTCCTGAGATCATGAGCAAGCTGGCTGGTGAGTCTGAGAGCAACCTGAGGAAAGCCTTTGAAGAAGCAGAGAAGAATGCTCCTGCCATCATCTTCATTGATGAACTGGATGCCATTGCTCCTAAAAGAGAGAAGGTAAAGAAAGCCTTTAGAAGGTAGAGGAGTACATCCTTTTTGGTAGCAGCTGGCATGAGTCTCTGCATTTGACTACAGGGTAAAGCAGTATTTAACTTAATGCTTGAAAGCAGTTGGATGTCAGAATTTGGGCATCAGAAGAATCTGATGTAGTTCACAATGTTTCTTAACAGCTCATGTCTGTTGTATCTGTCTGCTTTGGTGCAGAACTAGCTCCTGCGCTGTTTTAGAACTTTTGGCCTAATTATTACAGTAATTTCAAGACTATAAGGCGCACCCTTTTGACTAAAATTTTGGCCCAAACCGGAAAGTGCGCCTTATAGTCCGGTGCGCCTTGTATGTGGACAAAGTTCGGAAATTTGCCAACCTGGAAGTGTGAGCTGCAAGCCATGGGGGGAACCGGCAGGACCGCGGCTTCCGGGCGCAGGGGAGCTCGGGGGCCCGTGGCTGCCAGGTGGAGGTGGGGCCCCAGCCATCAACCACGCGGGGGGAGCCGGCGGTGGATCCTTGCTGCAAAAAAAAAAAGTGCACCTTATAGTCCGGTTCACCTTTTAGTTGTGAAATTACTGTACTTTCTCTCTCCGCAGACTCATGGAGAGGTGGAACGTCGCATTGTGTCTCAGCTACTGACTCTTATGGATGGACTGAAACAGAGAGCACATGTCATCGTTATGGCAGCCACCAACAGACCTAACAGCATTGACCCAGCTCTGAGGCGATTTGGTAACCACGATTGCTATCTCTTTTTCTGTGTATCAGATACTTTGTTATGGACTGTGCTTAGGGGCCTTGGAAGGATTGAGTAGAAATTAATATTAAACATCTTATGTGTTATATAATCTTCTCTCCAGCTATTTGTTTGAAATTAATTTCTAGAGTTCAACCTTTGGTATAATCTTTTGTGCTTTATTAGATTAGAACTTGTAGAAATAATGAAATACTTAAAGGGTAGCACATTTTTTCACTGCATCAATTAGGTGAGGCTATTTCAGGCCAAAATGCTTAAGGGGTTGTTCGTGCCTTAGGTTGCAGGAGGCTCTGAATTGTCCCATTTATCTTTTATTGATGAGAGGTCTGGTAGTTTCTGAGATTCAGGTTTTCGAAACTTTACAGTGTAAATGAATCTGTTGTATGACCAGTTGGTAAAGTCAAATTTGCAGGAAAAATGGCCTCTTAAATGTCTAGTGAGGCATTTGAATGCACAGCTATAGCTAGAAGAAGATAGATATACGTGTCCTAGTTAATATTGCAGCAATACATGAGTTTCCTGCCTCCCCAGATAATGGGATAGTTCATGTTTTTCACCACTCGGGTACTGCTGTGAAAGTTCTGAAAAATTTAATCTCTCAGTATTTGTTAACACAAAGGTAGGAATTAAAAAAAAAGTGTCCCATGGTGTGTTGGTTAGGATAGCATATTTTCCTGTAAATGAGACTTGGAAAAAACCAGAAATCCTCTGTGTTTATATAATCCTGAACTCTACTTAATGCAGTATTCTCACTTTCCCTAAATGGCTATAAGCCTTTCTGCATTTTCTGATCTGACTCTGCTACTGTGCTGATTGATGCTGCAGAGAAACCCAAAGCTCTGGCATTTTCTGAAATTGTTTGTGGCTTGTCATCATGTTCCTGTATCAGAGGAAGGCAGCAACTGCAGCTCCCTTAGTTTGCAGAATCAGCAACTCTATGTGTGCTTGTACTCCCCAGGTCGTTTTGACAGAGAGGTAGATATTGGTATCCCAGATGCCACCGGGCGCCTAGAGATCCTGCAGATTCACACAAAAAATATGAAACTGGCTGATGATGTGGATCTGGAACAGGTGAGTAGCATGCTATTAGGAAAGCTTGTATCTGCTAATTTAGGACAGTGTGAAACTGGGCAAATATGTGATCTCTAACCTTCCTTCTAACTAGATTACCAGTGACCAAAAATCTTCACTTGCTAGTTAAGAATACTGTGGCTAAGTGAAACAAATGTGTATCAGTCCAGTCTGGAAGTGCCTTGCCACTGTCCTGTGTTTGTTTGCTGTGGCATTCTCCTTAAAAATAAAGCAAGCCTGAAGCAGCACTCACAGAGCTGGCTGAACATTGTGGTAATACTGGATGGATCTAATATCTGTCCTGAATGAAGAACTGCAGTTGTCAGGGTTATCTTTCTGCACACTATCTATTCCAGTTGCAACTTTGTTCTCAAGTAGGAGGTGGAACAGCAGTCTCTTTTGCTGCTAAATGTGATAGCGCTTATCTTGAATTTGCAGCAAAGCACCAATGTTTCTGTCCTTCAGAGTTTTGTTGCACCTCTGAATGAGGGACTTGAGCATGCATTGCCCTTGCAAAGTGCTTGCTTGTATTCCTGAGAGTCATAGTAAATGCTCTGCTTTCAGGTGGCAAATGAAACCCATGGCCATGTTGGTGCTGACTTGGCTGCTCTTTGCTCAGAAGCTGCTCTTCAGGCTATCAGAAAGAAGATGGATCTCATAGACCTAGAAGATGAAACCATCGATGCTGAAGTGATGAATTCGCTGGCTGTGACCATGGATGACTTCAGGGTAATGCAGGAGTGCCCTTTTTTCTTTTGTGGGCAATGTCTAATTGCTTATCTGAAGCAAGTGAACATAAAATGTTAGAATTGATATAATGCTGTTTCTTCTAATGACAGTGGGCTCTGAGCCAGAGCAACCCTTCTGCTCTTAGGGAAACTGTGGTGGAGGTGCCACAAGTTACCTGGGAAGATATTGGTGGTCTAGAAGATGTAAAGAAAGAACTCCAGGAACTTGTACAGGTAAGGTTTTCCAACAGATTTTTGCCTAGTCAGCTTGAAAAATAGCAGTCATCATGGTTTAGGAATGTAATTCCCCAGTTTAGTGTTCCCACTGAAACACTCCAAACCACATGCTGCTGACTCACTCCCCCATCCCCTGTGGCAGGATGGAGAGGAGAATTGGAGGCACAAAAGGTAAAGATCATGGGTTGAGATAAGAAAAATTTACTGGAAACAGCAATGAGATAAGAAAATGAACAGTATTAATAATAGTGTACAGGACAGGTGAATGATTCACACGTGAGTGCTCACCATACGGAACATGACATTATCCCCGACTGCTTGCTTCACACTACCTGACCGAAAGGGACCCCCTTCCCTCTGCCCCCTGCATGACATGAGGTGGCACCCTGTCCTGGTTGGAACCAGGACAATAATAAAACTCAGAAACTTTGCACATTTCTGTTTGGGCTGTGACCAGTGTAAATTCGAAGTTTATATGGTATTTTCATGTAATGGACTGCAAATATCATGCTCTTCCATCTTAGAGAACCTGGGTAGAGGGAGGTGCTGGGAAGCAGCATCAGGCTTTTCCCGACCTGAGTCTACAGGGACATCTTGGGTGGGTGTTGTGCTACATGCAGGAACAGCAGCAGTTCTGCTTCTCTTAAGTGGAGACTAGCAATAGCACTGCTGCCAAGAATCCTGTTATGTGATGGCTTTAGTATGCTAGAAAGTAGATGAAGATGCTCATGCAGAGAGCCTCTGAAGTTTGACTTTGCAGCAGTGTTAGTATAGATAGAGGTGAGAAGTAATTGTGAAGCCTTCTATGAAAGGAGAAGCTGGAACAAAGTCATGAATGGTGTGTGGAATTGGGGTGGTTTGGGTTTGATACATCCCTACTTTCAGTTGCACTGCAGAAACAGCCTGTCTGTGAATAAAAGAATATACTTTTCAATCTAACTTCTGGCATTAAAATCATCACCTATCTCTGATTGTGTTGGAAGGATAAATGCTCACATCAGACAACTGTCTTTGGAAGGCAGAGAAAATAGGTTAGGTAATGAGCTAGCTGTTCTCATTTGCTTTTGCAGGGTGGACTGAAGTTGGGGTTAAATGTGCTGGAAAACTACCTCAACTGGTACTTAGTTTCTAGGCTTTACAATTTAGCTGTGATGTTTTTCAAACCACTGCCCATTTAAAAACACTAGTGGCACTGAGCATGCAGACTCTTGTGTTTAACCCACCAGAAATCAAAATTATTTGGGTTGGAAAGGACCTTAAAGATCATTTCAAACTCCCCAGCCATGGTGTAGTGGGTTAACCCTGGCAAAATGCCAGGCACCCACCAAAGCTGCTCTCTCACTCCCTTCCGCAGCTGGCCAGAGGAGAGAAAATTTGACAAAGGGTTCATGAGTTAAGGACTGGGAGAGATCACTCATCAAATACCATCGTGGGCAAAATAGGCTCTAATTAGAGTATGAATTGAATTTACTACTAACAGAATCAGAGCAGGACAATGAGAAGTAAAATGAATCCTTGAAAAACCACCTTACCCCCACCCTTCCCTCCTTTCCAGCTCTACCTCCTACCCCAGCAGTGCAAGGAGACAGGGAATGGGGGTTTTGGTCAGTCCATTACCCGTGGTTTCTTCCACTGTTCACAGAGGAGTTGTTCCCTTGTGTGCACTGTGGGGTCCCTGGCCATGGGAGACAGTTCTCCATGAACTTCTCCAACGCAAGTCCATCTCACGACCAACAGCTAAATGTGAACTGCTGTAACGTGAGTCCATCCCATGGACAACAGTCCTCCTCAAACTGCTACAGTGTCAATCACTCTTCCATGGGGTGCAGCCCTCCAAGGACAGGCTGCTCCAGCGAGGGCTTCTCTCTCCACATGCCTCTCATGGGGTCACAGCCTTCTCTCAGGCATCCACCTGCTCCAGCATGGTTGTCCTCCACAGGCTGCAGGTGGATCTCTGCATCCCCATTGATCTCCATCTGCAGGGGGACAACCTGCTTCACCATGGTCTTCACCCATGGGATGCAAGGGAATCTCAGCTCTGGTGCCTGGAGCATCTCCTCCCCCTCCTTCTCCACTGACCTTGATGTCTCCATAGTGTTTTCTTCTCTGTTTTTGGCGCTTGATTTACTTGCTGCTTGTGTTGATGTTTCTTATTAGCTTGACTTTTGGGGACATGGGCATCCACATTATGGACTTTTACAGGTAACTTCTTTACTCAGGTGGTAATGTTTTTCTACTCATTAGCAGCTTAGATTGGTTTTTCTTTATGTTGCCAGTTAGTTTTTTTACTTTTTCAGCTAACTTCACAGAGTATTGGTTACTATTCACGAATCGGTATAAAGGTAGAGCTTTGGCTACTTTTCTTTTTCTGTAATGTCTAGGGATAGTTGAACAGCTTTGAGCTCAGTAAGTTGACTTGATACACCTTTTTCTTTGGTAGTTTGTGTAACTTGTCGGGTGGGGTTTTATACGGTTGCTTTCCACTTCCAGTTCATCTTTATGATGTGGCAGGAACCGTCGGTGAAAAGAGCGTAGTATGCTTCATTTGACGGCAGTTGGTTATACGGTGGGGCTATTTGGCTCGGGTTACTTGTTTTTGCTTCTCTTCATTAGTGAGATCAAAGTTTTTACTTTTTGGCCAGTTTGTAATTATTTCTAAAATTCTAGCGTGATTCAGGTTTCCGATATGGGCGCACTGCGTGATGACGGCAATCCATTTGTTTCATGTGGCGTCGGTAGCATGGTGGGTAGAGGGAACTATTCTTTTAAACATCCACCCCAGCACTGGTAGTCGGAGTGCCAGGAGAAGTTGTGTTTTTGTCTCAGTTGTTTCTGAAGCAGCTTGAACTCTTTCATAGGCGGTTAAGATTTCTTTTTCTGTGTGAGTGTACAGTAATTTCACGACCATAAGGAGCACTGGACTATAAGGCGCACCCCCCGAGAGTCGCAACTTTGTAGCTCAGATAAGGCGCACCGGACTATAAGGCGCACTATTTTTTTGCAGTGAGGAGCCGCGCGGCGCGCAACAAAGTAGGGAATTACTGGCAGGTTCTCAATTTGCAAAGTTTTTTGCTGCTTTTTCGCCACTTTTTCGCGGCAATTTTTTGACGCTTTTTGCCACTATATTTTTGCCGCTTTTCGCGGCGATTTTTCGCCACTTTTTGGCTGCTTTTCGCGGCGATTTTTCGCCACTTTTTCGAGGCGATTTTTCGGTGGCTTTTCGCGGCGACTTTTTACGCTTTTTCGCAGCAATTTTTTGCTGTTTTTTGTCGACTTTTCGTGGCGATTTGTCGCCGTTTTTTGGCGTTTTTCGCCGCGATTTTTCGCGGCTTTTTTGCGGATTTTTGCCGCGATTTTTTGTGGCTTTTTCACGGTGATTTTTCGCCATTTTTCGGCGGCTTTTTGCCGCGATATTTTGCCGCATTTCGGGAGCTTTTCACCGCGATTTTCCATGGCTTTTCGCGGCGATTTTTTGCCGTTTTTCGGCGGCTTTTCGCCGCGATTTTTTGACGCTTTTCGACGGCTTTTTGCCACGATTTTTTGACGCTTTTTCATCACTTTTCATGGCAATTTTTTGATGCTTTTTGGCGGTGCTTTTTTGATGCTTTTTCGCTGCTTTTCCTCGGCACTTTCTCACTGCTTCTCAGCACTTTCCCGCGGCGCTTCTTGTTGCTTCCCCGAGGCCGCGCTGCTTTCCCCCGCTGCTCCCTGGCCGGCGGCCGCGCCGGTTCCCGGTTTCCCCCGCTCAGCGGCCGTGGCTCCAGCGGTTCCCGACTCCCCCCGCATGGCCGCAGCTCCCGCCGGTCCCGACTCAGTTTGCAGACCGCACTTCCGAGTTTGCAATTTTCCGAACTTTGTAGATTAGACAAGGTGCACCGGACTATAAGGCGCACTTCCGGGTTTGAGGGAAAATTTTAGTCAAAAGGGTGCGCCTTATAGTCGTGCAATTACTGTAATTGGCTTTGGACCTTCTGTAACTTTGGCTTTAGAATTTCAGAGGTTGGCCTTGAGTCTTACTAGGCACTTTCTGTTGAAGGCTTTAGGATAAACTATTGTTTCCAGCTGTAGAGAAAAGCACATTCTTCGCTTCTGGTTTTGTCTTGACTGGGCTAAGGACTACTGCATGAGTGATTTTCTGCTTGATTTGGGCGAAGGCTTGCTGTTATTTAGGGTTCTAGTGGAAATCGGGTTTTTTTGCGGGCAACCAGGTATAGAGGGCTTACAATCTGGCTGTACTCAGGAATGTGCATTGTCCAAAAGTCTATGGCACCTAGGAAAGCTTGTGTTTCTTTTTTGTTGGTTGGTGGAGACATTGTGGTGATTTTATTGATGACTTTAGTGGAGATTTGGTGTCGTCTGTCTTGCCACTTTACTCCGAGGAACTGGATTTTTTGGGCAGGTTCTTTGACTTTGCTCTTTTTAATGGCGAAGCCGGCTTCCGGCAAAATTTGGATGATCTTCTTTCCTTGTTCAAATACCTTAATCGCTGTTTATTCTTACACAATGATGTTATCGATGTATTGCAGGTGTTTTGGAGTTTTACTTTTTTTTAGTGCAACCTGGATTAGTTCATGGCAGATGGTGGGGTTGTGTTTCTACTTCTGGGGCAGTCGGTTCCAGGTGTACTGTACACCTTTTCAGGTGAAAGCAAATTGAGGCTTGTACTTTGCTGCCAGAGGAATGGAGAAAAATGCATTGGTAATGTCAGTGGTGGTATACTACTTTGCTGCTTTGGACTCCAGTTCGTACTGGAATTCCAGCATGTCTGGCACAGCAGCACTTAGTGGTGGAGTCACTTCATTCAACGCATGATAGTCCACAGTCAATCTCTGTTTTCCATCAGGCTTGCGCACAGGCTAGATGGAACTGTTGAAGGGTGAATGGGTTTTACTGGCTATTTCTTGGCCTTTCAGTTTACAGATTATTTTGTGGATGGGGATTGCGGCATTTCGACTTGTCTGATACTGCTGGCGGTGCACTGTCGAGGTGGCAATTGGTATTTGTTGCTTTGTTGCTTTTAGGAGTTCTACTGCAAATGGGTTTTTTGACAGTCCGGGTAAGGTGTTTAACTGTTTAATGCTCTCTGCTGCTACAATAGCTATTCCAAAAACCCACTTGATTTTTTTTTTGTTTGTTTTTGTAATAGCCGTTCTAGAGGAAGTCTATGCTTAGACTACATGGAGCTTCTGGGCCAGTCACAATTGGATGTTTTTGCTACTCTTTTTCAGTTAGGCTTACTTCAGTTTCTAGCGAACTTCCTATTACCCCAGAAATGGAAACAGTTTTTTTTCCCACATGTCCTGATGGTATATGGGTACATTGTGAACCAGTATTAACTAATGCTTTATGTTTTTGTGGCTTTGATGCGCCAGGTTATTGGATTTATACCATCCAAAAGACTTGGTTTTCTTGTGCCTCTTCTTGGCTAGAGGCAGGGCCGCCCTAGCCCTAGTTATTATTTCTTTCTTGGGTATATATAGTAGAGATTCCTTTAAGTGGGTTTGACAGATTATTTTCTCTTTTGTTATACTTTGGACCTTGGTTATGGGAGGTTGAGACTAATTTTTCCTTTAGTAGAACTCCCTTGGTTAGTGTTTTTCTCCTTGAGTTGACGCACTCGTGCTACCAGGACAGAAGTGGGTTTCTTATCCTGTTTATCCATGTCTTCCCTATGGTCGCATAGAAAGAACTACAGGTTAGCTCGTGGGGTGTACCCTCTCTCCCTGGCTGGGGGATGTTGGGGCTCTAACTTTGGGGCCTGTGACTCGCACTGGTGCTGCATTGATTTTCCTTACTTCTACCCTTATCTCCTTCATTTCCTCTTTAAACTCTGAGTTTTTTAACTACGGCAGAGACATGAGTCTGCATTGGGCCATTGATTATACTTTCAAAATTTCTGAGCTTGTTAGCAACAGAACCTACTGTCTCTTGGTTGTCATCAGTATTAATTGTTGCAATGAAGGTAGTATATTGAGATGGTTTTATGTTTGCTAGATTTTACAGCATCTGCTCTGTGCAACTGACCTTGTTGGGGTTATTGTTATGCTGTCCGCTTCTCTCACAGAGCACTTCTAATACCTCTAGTTTTCTCAGCTGTTGGATTTTTTTAAGGGTTTTCCAGCGTATTTTATGGTGGTGCTCCTGCATTCTTTCTCTGTGGACAAACTTCTTTCTTACACTCATTAAAAGTCGCTTCTAGAGGGAAAGGGTGTAATGTGGACGGTGTCGGGTCTGAGACAGAGACATGGGCACTCTATGATCCATGTGACAAAAAGCACTTTATTGTTCTCAACTGCACCTTAAATAATCTCCTTAATGTTCCTCAGCAAGCACTTGTGATTGGCTCAAAGTTCAGGCTGCCCAGCTCTCTGACCAGTAGCCTCTGCAACCAGGCAGGAACCCATTGGGTCAAATCCCTGTCTGGTTCCAAATCTTGTCCTATCCCTGTTCCCTGGAGGCCTGTCTATCAGACCAGGCTGCTTTTCCCATTTATGGCCAAATCAGATGTCCAGTAACAAGCCAGCTTGTACTGTGACAAAAGGGGGCCTGGCTTCTTTATGAATACTTGATTCACACCTGAGTCCTGGATTAAAGGTTCTAAATTCTTTGCCTCAGTACCATCTAGTTGCACACCTGTACCTATAAGGTTCCAGACTTGAAGTAAGTTGCAAAAGCCTCACGGCCCCGTTGTATAATGTCTTTTCGCAGATTACAGAGACTTTCATACAACAGGGACTCGGTGACGATCTCATCCTTTCTCTCCTCTGCTAGCTGTGAGGACCTTTCTTTCATATCCTTATTATTTAGGTACTTTGTTTTCATCTTAGACTTTTTAGTTTTTACAGGGGTGACTGCTGCTGGCTGTGACTTCTCTTGTGGTTTAGTTGGAACCTGGACAGATGTAATGTTTGTGGGTTTCACTGCAGTACTATTAGACTTTCCCTCTTTAGGGCAGGGGGAGGGTTTTTCACCAGCTGGGGAAAGGTACTCCTTTAGCATCTGGCTTATTTCCTTTACTAGAACCCTCACCTAATCTGGGTAGTTCCTTTCTGAGGTGGGCTGTGGGGCAGGGTTAGGCTTTGGGACAGCATTCTTATTTTCTGGGCTAGGTATTAGAGTGGTTATCCAAGTCTATATCCCCTTATCATTGAATGCTAAATAGAACAGGCATATCACCAATACCAGCCACTGTATGATATCATTAGTATTTACAGGAGATTTGAACTCTTCAAAAACCAGTAAGGTAGACTTAAAAACCTGGGTGAAGGGTTGGGAGAAAATTTTTCTTGGTGCCATTCTTTTACAGTAGGTACTATTATTAAAGTAACCCCAAAACCATACAGTTAGAGTGTGATAGCCCTGAATCTATATACCCACCTTCCAAAGGAAGTTAAAAATTCATGAATTCTTCACCTTATTAACCCATAAAGAAAACTGAATAATAGCCACAGTAGCTTTAGTTATAGGGCCCATATTTAGATAAGGGCCTGCAAATGGGAGAAATACAGCCACGACCACGTGCGAGCCGAGCCAAGGCAAACTAGACCACATGGTGCCACCTAATGAGGTTTCTATATCCAGCGCACAAAAAAAAATAGATTACAGTAATTTCATGATTATAAGCCACACCATTTTGATTAAAATTTTGGTCCGAACCTGGAAGTGTGGCTTGTAATCCGGAGTGGCCAATATATGAACAAAAGTTGGGAAATTTGCCAACCCAGAAGTGTGAGCCCACAGCAGCCCCGAGCCAGACCCTGCCTGGCCCCGGGGCAGCGCCGGGCTGGCGTGGGGGAGCCCAGCAGCAGTGGCGCCAGAAGCGCCGGGCCAGGGCGAGCGAACGCGGTGGTGCAGGCATCGGGTGAGGGCGAGTGAGCCCGGCAGTGGCGGCAGCATCACCCGGCCAGCCCTGAGCGGCCCCAGCGAGCGGCAGCGCCGAGCTGGGCCACCCAGCCCCGTTGGCAGCCCCAAGCGGGTCGAGCCTGTCTGACCCCAAGCCGAACCAGTAAACCCCGCGATCCCGCGATTCTGTTACTAATTGGCAACTTTGTGAAAGTTGCACACGGATCCTCGCTGCAAACGAAAGTGCAGCTTATAATCCGATGTGGCTTATATATGGACAAAGAACGAAACGTTGCCGACACCCCGGAAGTGTGGCTTATAATCAGGTGCGGCTTGTAATTGTGAAATTACTATACTCAAGAACTGTTATTCCTTTTTACTCTCGATGCCCTCTTGCCCCACGTTGGGCACCAAAATCTGTCTTGGTTTGGAGGATAGGTGTTTGCTAAGAAAGGCGGGAGCTTTTGTTTGAAATTGAGAATGTAAATTTCCTCCCTCCAATTTTATAATAATTTTGAAATTAAGGGGCTCTCAGGCAAAGATATGGGAAATAGGAATAACACTTTTTTGCTAGGAAAACTAAAATAGAAATATAGTATTACAAAGAACAAACTCAAAGCATTGACAGAGTTAGAGTACAACCTGTCACCCCGTCAGTCAGGGTGTTGGTAGCAGTCTGATTCAATGGTGGCTGCAGTCCTGGAGTGACAGATGTGGTTCAGTTGAAGCAGTGGTTCTGTAGAAGGGTGCAGTTTTCCTCCGAAGGTTTAGTGATGATGTGGAAATGTTTGTTTTTTCTCTGGAATTTAGAAGGCTACTTTGGTGTTTTAAATCTTAGTTTTTATCTTGGTAGAAAAGACTTGACTCCTCCTCCTGGCTGGAGCATCTCCCAATGGGATGATGTAATTTTATCAGTTATACAGTGGGACTCAATGGGTCATTAATAGAAGATACTTCCTGGAGGAAGGATGGGTTGTGAAAAGATAAAGATGACTGCCTCACCAGGTTTTAACAGATGGCCCATTAGCAGAATATCTCCCACAGATATAAGGATCACTGCCTCATCTGGTCTCAACAGATGGTGATAGAATACACACTTTTGGTTACATCCTGTATTGCAACCCAAGACATCCTTTCTTGGGATTATTTTGCAAAACAAATCACAGATTTTTCAACAGCTAATCTATTATTTTCTGTCATCTTTGTGTTTACTATGTTCCTTGATAAACTAGTTACCATATTCTCTATTTCCTAATGTGTTTCCTGATGTTTTAGTTCTCTTATCTTGTATATTAATTGTGGAGGTACAATTACCTGCCCACATGAGGTTACCAATCACCTGCTGGGATTTCCCATAGCTTCTAATGATGGGGCTGTCGGTCCTGATTACTATAATTTGGTTTTTGTTCCCAGACATCCAACTTTTTGCTACTGGGTGGAGGTGGGCCCGGGGGGCCCGTGGTGCCATTCCTTCCAGGTGCAGGGGGGCCCGTGGTGCCGTGGCTGCTGGGTACAGGCGGGGGGAGCCAGCGGCGGATCCTCGCTTAAAAAAGAAAAAAAAAAAAACGCCTTATAGTCCGGTCCGCCTTATATATTGGCAAAAGTTCGGAAATTTGCCGACACCCGGAAGCGCGCCTTATAGTCATGAAATTACTATAACTCAAATGGTTTGGTTCTAATATGAGAGTCATAGTGCAGGGGTTGTCATTAAAGGTTCTTTTAGAACTTCAAAGGCCCTCTGATTCTCAGGAGTTCATACTAAGTATTTTTCAGTAGAATATCATACAGGGGTTTCGCCAGTACCCCATAATTGTCAATCCAAAACCAACACCATCCGGTCATACCTAAGAAGGCTTGTAGACCTCTGCTCTGGAGTCTGACAAACGGCTTTTTTTTAGCTTCTTCCCAAGCTTCTTTTTTCTTTCAAGATCTCAAAACTAAGATATATTACTGCTTTGCTTGAAGCCTTACCCAGCTCCTCCTTGTCTTAGAGGGCACTAAATCTGTTTCTTAATAGCAAGTCTTCAGGATGAACAAGAGCATTTATCATTGTACAGAGTGGTTAGTTTCCAGCCTTTTTTTGGTTTTGGATTTCTTGAGACATGTTGCAGAGCCTGCGTGCATCTCCGATGTAGAGGAGGGCTGAAACTCTTGAGTCTGTAGGGTCTCTGAGAATATCCTATCTCTTTCTTATCTTCATGAATGCTGTGCAGTCTGCTTGCTTCCTCACCTTCTGCAGAGGAGATGACTCAGCCCCAGCTTCCCAGACAGGCATCAGGCACTCCTTACAACCACAGGCCTGCAGAGCTACATCTACTGTCAGAAGGTCTGACACTGGTGCAGCAACTACAACAACCACTGAGGAACGAGCTCTACAGTGTGTCATCACCATAACCTTGGGTGCTCACACTAGTAAGAGTGGGAAAGAAGAGGCTTCTTTTGCCCCTTGGTGTTTGCTGCTCATATTTGCTGCTCTCTGGTACTGCTACTTTGTTGGCCCTCCTTTGGAGAGGAGCCCTTCCTTGTCAACTGCAGTGCAAACTGCTGCACCCCACCTTGGCTGACATGCCATGTCCTCTTTGCCCCCTCTGTTTGCTGTGCTCTTGGTGTCTCGTGCTCCCTGGGGGCTCCTGCACCTGAGCTGTTAACCTCTGTAACAGACTGAGCTTAAATCAGCTGCTGTCACTCCTGGCCCTGCCCATGCCGAGTCAGTTGCTCTTGTTCAAACTCCACATGGGTCTTGATGCACTCCTGGGGTTACCCTGCCTTTGGAAACTCACTGTTTGCTGCAATCTTCTGCTCTGCTGCAGGATGTACCTGCACAAGAGCTGTTTGCTCCCTCAACCTGCTAGCCATGCTTTGGAGGCAGCCCAGCACAGTTGGTTTCTGGGCTGCGAGCACAGATTGCCAGCTCATGTTGAGCTTCTCATCAAACACCACCCCCAAGTCCTTCTCGGCAGGGCTTCTCTCAATGCATTCTCTGCCCAGCCTATACTTGTGCTTAGGACTGTTCTGACCCAGGTGCAGGACCTTGCACTTGGCCTTGTTGAACTTAATGAGGTTTGCACAGACCCACCTCAAGCCTGTCCAGGTCCCTCTGGATGCCATTCCTTCCCTCCAGCATGTCGACCACACCACACAGTTTGATGTCACTGGCAAACGTGCTGAGGGTGCACTCAATCCCACTGTCCATGTCACTGACACAGATAGTAAATAGTGCTAGTCCTAACATGGACCCCTGAGGACACCACTTTTCACTGGTCTTCACTTGGACATCAAACTGTTGACTGCAACTCTTTGAGTGTGACCATCCAGTCAATTCCTTATCCACTGAGTGGTCCACCCATGAAATCCCAATCTTTCTAGTTTAGAGCCTAGGATGTCATTCAGGACACTGTCAAATGCTTTGCACAAGTAATCTCAAGGTAGTGCTTCTGGTAGGAGCAGAAACAAAACTGCTCTAGTGGAAGGTGTCGCTGCCCATGGACTAGATGTTTTTTGAAGGCCCCTTCCAACCCAGGCAATTATGTGATTCTAAGATATAGTCCTGTTCTGGCTTATATTGAGGTTTTTATTTGTTTGTTTTGTTCTCTTTCAGTACCCTGTGGAACACCCAGACAAATTCCTCAAATTTGGCATGACCCCATCAAAAGGGGTTCTGTTCTATGGGCCACCTGGTTGTGGTAAGACACTCCTGGCCAAAGCCATTGCTAATGAATGCCAGGCAAACTTCATTTCCATCAAGGGGCCAGAATTGCTCACCATGTGGTTTGGTGAGTCTGAAGCCAACGTGCGTGAGATCTTTGACAAAGTAAGTGTTTCTTTTACTCCTTGTGCTATGTGGTGAGGTACTCCCAAACGCTCTACTGTGCGTTGTCTTACTGGCCTGGTTCTTGTTTGTGTGTTGTGTTTTCCCTGCTTGCACTGAGAGCAGAGGCTGCTTTTCTGATGTTAGGGTATGAATTCTCTTTGGCAGTTAAAGCCTCTGGCCGATCCTAGCCCAGCTATTAGGGTCGGTGGCTTCATTGAACTCGGCAATTTTACACAGAAAGAAAATCTGACCCAATTGTTTGGGAACTAAAAAGCTTTAATAATAGAAAACAACAAACAGCAACCCGAACAGTTTGTACTGAACAAACCAGGAAAGATGGTACAGGGAGGCTAGTTCCATGCACAAGGACAATGGCAAAAAGCAAGTGTTAGGGCATGGCAGGGGTATTTATAAACTTGGAGAGGGGGAATTAGGGTGGAGTTTAGGGAGGGTATCCAATAGGGAAGGGCAGTTAGGAATATTATAATTACAGTAATTTCACAATTATAAGCCACACCATTTTGACTAAAACCGAAGTGAGGTTTATAATCAGGTGCGGCTTATATATGGACAAAGAACGAAAAGTTACTGTTTTAGTTTGGAGGACAGGTGTCTGCTAAGAAAGGCAGGAGCTTCTCTTTGAAATGGAGAATGTAAACCCCCTCCCTCCAAATTA
>PYHW01009280.1:207473-218023 GCA_013186435.1 Turdus rufiventris
GTTTCAATGGATAGCCCATTAGCAGAATATCTGCCGTGGAGATAAGGATCACTGCCCCCACCCTCAACAGATGGTGATAGAATAGATACCTTTTATCACGCTCTGTATTGTAATGTGAGGCTTATAATCAGGTGCTGCTTATATATGGACAAAAGAACCAAAAGTTGCCAACCCCCGGAAGTGTGGCTTATAATCGGTGCATCTTATAATTGTGAAATTACTGTATTGCAGCAAAAAGGAACCAATGACAACAAGGGAAGCAAAGAACTTTCTGGCAATGATCAACATACTGGAACTGGAGGATTCTGGGGGTGATTTTTTACTCACCCCTATTGTAAAGGGTTTTCCCACAACATTAAGCCATGATCATCCACATTTTTATTGGAGTTGCCTCCAACAGGCAATATAGCTATTTAGATGGTTTTCTCCTACTGGAATTTGTATCTGTTGTTACAGGATTATAAATGCCCCAGTGTTTTAGCAGTGAGGCTAGCATTAGGATGGCATAGATATTCTCTGCATCCCTGAAAACTTATTTCAACACCTCATTAGCCATCACCTTCTACAGATTTTAAAGCTTGTTATGGGTTCATCTTTTTCTGAAGTTGGACTAAATTATCATTGTAGGTCACTTCAAACTGAAATTATTCTATTCTATTCTATTCTATTCTATTCTATTCTATTCTATTCTATTCTATTCTATTTGTTTCTGTTTCTGTTTCTGTTTCTATTCTATTCCTGCAATATATATGGCTTGCAAAGGAGCTCACTTCCACTGCCCAGTTTCCCTGTAGATAGTGTGACCTCCTGTCCCAGGAGGTTATCTGCATGGATTATTTTGGGAATCCTCACTCCTGTGAGCAAAGTTGGAAAGAGAGTGAGAGGGAACCTCAGAGGCTATTTGGTTTAGCTGTTTGTCTAGAGCAGGGAGGTAGCTTGGAAATTCAATCAGATTGCTCAGGGCTGTCTTGGTTTGAAAGACAGGTGTCTGCCAAGGAAGGCAGAAACCTCCCCTGGAATGGAAAATATGACCCCCTGCCCTCCAAATTATTAAAACTTTGAAATTAAGGGGCTCTCAGGCAAAGATATGGGAAAAAGAATAACAGTTCTTTACTAGTATGTATATGTATAACAGGGCAAACAAACAACAACAGCAGCAACAACAAACAAAAACAGAAACCCAGTAACAGCCTTCTCTCGGCTGTCCAACACTTTCCCCTTTGGTGTAGTTATGGTCACAGCCAGCAGGGGTGCTGTTGACTCCCGGCTGGGCAGGGCAGGGCAGGGCAGGTGCAATAATTCACTTGCGGCTGCAGGAGGCGCTGTGGCATGAGCTCATGTGGGTAATGTTAAGCACAGCCAGTGGAAGAGATGGAAAAGGGACTTCCTTTACCAACTCACACAGGGGCAGTCGGTCCCAGTGCCCCTCCAGATAGCGAAATGAGCTGTAGTAGTAACCTCGGAAGCATCAGGCTGGAATGGCAGAAGTGAGCAGACCTGGGGTAGCAAACTAAATGTATCAGAAATTCCACAGGTGTAGCAGGAGTCGAGGGGTGTTCTGGTAGGCACAGTGCTGAGTTACAGTGTAGCGAAAATCCCAAAGCAGTAGCGGAAAAACAGCGGGGCTGGGCAGTGGCAGCTGGGCTCCAGCTGGGGGAGGCTCCCTTGGAGGGGGGAGGGGCTCAGCGTCCCGAGTTTTCCTCTGAGGCACCTGAGTAGATGGTGAAGGTCCTTTCCAGAGAGGTAGGGCGTTAATAAGGTCTCAGTGCAATGGCTACTCGTACAAGCAAAAGCCTCACTTATGGTAGAAGAGAACAGTAATAGGCTGGACTCTGCAGTGGCAGTGATAGCAGCAGCTTGATTGTTCCCCGCTGATCCTCAGAGAGAGGGAGAGGAGCTGAGCCCAGCCGCTCACCCCCAGGCCAAAATCTTGGGTATCTCTTCCATTACAAAGAGAAAACCCCTCAGGTAAGAGTAGCCATCTGCACCCTTCCCCCCTCCTACTCCTCCTCCCAGTCACATCTTTTGTCTCTTTTAAGTATTGTTGGCTGCTAAGAGGGTCCCTGGAGATCTGATGCTCCGACCCGAGAAGCCGCCAATCTTCCCAGAGAGAGGGTCCCGCAAGGGACTGCCTTCTAAGGGGGTCTTCTGTCAGGTCTCCTAGCCGCCAGATAAACCTCAGCAAACGGTGGCCTGTGGCCAGCCACAAGTGATCAGCTCTTAGTGAGATCAGCTCAGTGATTTCAGCTCTGCTTGTGAGGCTATCCCAGGCCGACTCAGGGACAGAGAGACAGAAGTGCATCATATGGCAATTCCACAGAGATTCCTTTATTATCCAGCAACTCTGTGAAGAGTGCCAGGAATGACAGCTACCTGGAGAACTGGGGAAAAAGCTGGGGTTTTTATGGGGAAAAGCAAGGGTGGTACCAAGGGGAAAAGACCAATGGGTTACAAAGGATTAACATGGGTACTAGGGCATGGTGGGATCACTGAAGCCTTTGGGGATAGCTCACCATGATAAAAACAGATGTGCCAACCTAAGGACCATCATTCCAGGAGAGTCGTAAAGCTAATCACAGCCCATTCAAGGGACATTCCATTCAAGGGACATCCCTCCATGGCTGTGGGCAGTTAACGTTTCTTAGCAGCAAATGGGACAAAATTTCATGAGAGAGAAAAAAAAAAAGGAAAAATCCTAACCTCCAACAACAAGGGCCTTGTGTTTTGAACATGTGCTAAGGATGGAGAATCCCTGACCTCTCTGAGCCCTGTGTTAGTGTTTGAGCTCTCATACTGTGAAGATTTCCCCCCCTTATTTATAACTGGAATTTTCTTTGCAGCCATTTGTGTCTCTGGTCTTTCATCCTTTTGCTGTGCATTTTGAAGAAGGATATAGCTCCCTTTTCCCCATAACTCTACATATTAGGTACCTGAAGACAGATTGGATTTCCCCCTTCCATTTGATATTTCTTATCTGCTGATACTCAAGTGGCTAAATGTCTCAGTTTGAGACAAGTTTAGGAGGAAACATCCCAAAAGGAATATCTCCTCAGAAGAAGGCAGGTTTTGGCAGTCTCTCCCTGTAGTGGGTTGACCGCTGGCCAAACGCCAGCACATTCACGAAAATCATCTAATCTTCCTCTGCTATAATTGGAGCAGAGGAGAGGAAAAAAACAGTTAAACTAAAGCTCATGGGGTTGAGATAAGGATTAGGAGAAAGTGCTTTACGGGCAAAACAGGCTCAAAATTTTAAAGGGTATAAATAAAACTTTATTAACAGAACTAAAAGAAGAATGATAAGAACTAAATAAACCTTTAGAACACTTTTGTCCCCTCAGCCCCTCTTTCCTTCTCAATGTGAATGTAAAGAGACAAAACCTGTGATTATCAGTTTACCACTTCTAAAAAAGAATCTTTCTTCAGTTTATTTAAGGATAGGAATCTCTTTTGCCATGCCACAAGACACAGTTTCCTTGTGGTTTTAAGTTCGCAGTTAAACAGTCCACCCGGTAAAAACTTGTTTGCTTCGTGGAAGTCCCTCCCATCGACTTACGGTTTTTCCCACAACTGCTCTTGAGGGCCATTTTGGCTTCTGGGGTATAATTTTAAGGATGAGCTATTCTACTATAGAAGCAAAAGTTCTATCTCTGAAAGTAAAAGTTTTCTTCTGTTTCTGAAAGCAAAGGTTCTCTCTGTTCCAGTCAGATCACAGCTTCTTTCAACATCTATATTTTCTAGTTCTCTTCTGAGCTGCGGATGAACGCTGCATCCCCCCATGTGCTTTATGAATTACAGGGAAATAGTCTGGTGTATTATATTCTCACCTCAGCTTGCAAAAGGTTTTCAGCTCCAAAACTGGAGCACCTCCTCTCCTTTCTTCTGGGCTTCGGCCCCCCCTTCTTCACTGACCTTGGTGTCGCCCTGTTGTTTTCTTCATGTGCCTTCACCTTTTCTCTGACTCAGGAAAAGATTGGCATCTGTAGGTTTTATCTGTTCTCAAGTGGAATTTTACAGCACCGAAAGGGTTAATCTCGTCCAGGCCCTGCATAGGGAATTGCGTGTTCTGCCTCTTGCTGCTGATCATATGATCTTCCCCGCCACAGCACAAGCCGTGCTGGCTGCTGTTTTCTGTCCTTTTATCTACAGTGTGGCAGATTAGAAGCAGACAGGCACGCAAAGTCTCTTGGCTGGCCGGGTTAGGATGGTGGCAGCTGCTCTGGCCGCGTGGCTGTTTTCCGCCCCGGCCGCTCTCAATTCCAGCCGCGGGGCCACTTCCTGTGCGGACTGCAGAGCTGCTCACTGGTCTCAGCCGCACGTGGCGCCGGGACAGCCCCCTCCCGCCTGCCAGCCGGGCTGCACAGGCCCAGCCCAGACTTACCAGGAANGGGGGGGGGGGGAGGGGAGAGGGCCTCCACTCTTTTGCAGAAAGCAGGAAATAAGAGAACTTTTGAACTTTTTGCAGTTTCCCCTTTCTTAAATATGGTATTCATAGGGGC
Source organism: Turdus rufiventris (assembly GCA_013186435.1). Taxonomy (NCBI): domain Eukaryota; kingdom Metazoa; phylum Chordata; class Aves; order Passeriformes; family Turdidae; genus Turdus; species Turdus rufiventris. The sequence goes on from PYHW01009280.1 coordinate 211,970, forward strand.
AGTTCTAGCTTCTCTAATTGGCTAATTGGTGTATCAATTCTCAAAGCCAGCCAGTGATTGGTTTTGCCAAGCACAGAGGAAGCTGTAATGTTCTTTAGAGAGAATTGCTTCCATGCCTGATGTTTTTTTCCTTAACTAAAACCAAGCTATTTCAAACCACCACACTCCTCCCCCGCCATTGATACAAAAGGAATTTCTTGGAGGAAAGTGAAAAAAACTGTTTATTTAACACACACACACATACACAGAGTGCACGCAGGCACGGGAAAAAACTAATAATGTTAAATATTAAAACCTTCTCGCTGCAGACAAAGCTGGTGGATTCAGAGTTCTTTCTGTTAGGTGTGGCTCCGCTCCTCCTGAAGTCCAGAGCCAGAATGCGGCATCCTGGGGCCTCCCTGCCAGCTCCCGGCGATGGTCTGTTCTTGGACCAGAGCAAAGCTGAACAGTTCCAGAAGAAGCTGCAGAAATTACTGGAGAAGTTGTATGGAGTCCCAGGAAAGCATCTTGCCTCAGCTAACAAAAAAGAAGCTAGCTAAAAGCAAAGATGTACTCCCTCTTCGTGCTGCACAGCACAGTTGAGAGAACACAGTGGAGGATGTGTGTTTGAACACAGACCACCGAAAGAATTCCCCCAGCTTTATCCCCCCCTCTCTTGGACCCAGCTGAAAGTTACAGGACCCATTCCTGGGCATAAAGCAGACAATAGGGGATACAGTACCATAAAGTCACCCCAAGACACTAAATAACCAGTTGATGTCCCCAGATCCTGGAGGGAGATCTGGTCCAGGCAAATTGGCTCCAGCTTTTCCTCTAGGTATTGGAGTTACCACCCTTCTGCCTGGTTCACAGTGCTCTTAGCTTTGGGGAAATGCAGCTTGTTGTTCAGGAGAATTTAATTGAGGGTTTGTGTGGCAGGAGACTGTTCCATAGCAGCTCCTCCAAGCTGTTCTTGTGGCAGCAGAGCTTTGGTGTGCTCCTCTAAGCTGCTTTAAATGTAGGGTAGGCTTAGTGTGAAGTCAGTGTGCTCCTTGCCTAGTGGTATTAACGTGGAGTAATTGTTCCCATTTGCTTTTTGCAGGCTCGCCAAGCAGCCCCATGTGTGCTCTTCTTTGATGAGCTGGACTCCATTGCCAAGGCCCGAGGTGGGAATATTGGTGATGGCGGTGGTGCTGCAGATCGTGTCATCAACCAGATCCTGACTGAGATGGATGGCATGTCCACCAAGAAAAATGTCTTCATCATTGGTGCCACCAACAGGCCAGACATCATTGATCCAGCCATCCTGCGCCCCGGCCGCCTGGATCAGCTCATCTACATCCCCCTGCCTGACGAGAAGTCACGGGTTGCAATTCTTAAGGCCAATCTGAGGAAATCACCAGTTGCCAAGGTAGGATCTGTGCTTTGACTGTCTGGCTTTGGTTTGCTGTAAGCTGTGCATGCTCCTCACAAGCTGGAGATAGAGCAGAGGGCTGATGACTGTTCTATGCAATCCAGAGCTGGGAAACCTTCAGTGCCTGAAGGATGGAAGTAAAAAAGTAGAGGGAGGCTTGAGCTCTGAGACTAGGTATTAATGAAGGTAGGTGTGTAAGCACAGCAGGTCTTTGTTACATGGTGGAGTTCTGCTCACAGTGTGGGAACAGGAAAGCCTGTTATGGCAAGATGGAAAAGATTGTTGTACTCTGAAAGAAAAGTAAATGTAGAAAACAGGTGGGAAATGGAAACTGAAGAGGAACTATTGAAGTGAATTGTTACTGAACTGAATTGTTGCAAGAGCTATGTTCCTTGCATAGGGAGCATGCAATAATGAAACTGATAGTTAATCAGAGAAAAACAGATGTCAAGTGAGAGCTCAAGCTATTTTATGCCAAGCTTACCTTTTTAGGTGCTGTTGGGAAGGAAAGCTTCAAAGGAGGTTGAAGTACTACTCCCTCAGTTGAAGGGAAGGAGCATAAGGTTGGTTGTCTTGGTCTGCCTGTGTGTCATTCCTATTTCTAGTCTGACAGTGTTTCATTTGACTCCTAATGCTAAGACCAGAGTAAATCATATCCTAAATTCACAAGACAACCTGCCTATTCTTGAGGGTAAACAATGCAGAGGCATTTTTTCCATTTATTCCACTCTTGTGATACCCCACCTGGAGCACTGTGTCCAGCTCTGGGGCCCCCAGCATAGGAAGAACATGGACCTGTTGGAGCGAGTCCAGAGGAGGCTACGAAAATACTCAGTGGGCTGGAGATCCTCTGCTATGAAGAAAGGTTGAGAGACCTAAGGCTGTTCAGCCTGGAGAAGAGAAGGATCTGGGGAGACTTCATTGCAGCCTTCCAATACCTAAAGGGGGCTTACATGAAAGATGGGAAGGGATTCTTTTTCAGGGTGTATAGTGATGGGACAAGGGTGAATGGCTTCAAACTGAAAGAGGGCAGGGTTAGATGGGATAATAGGAAGAAATTTTTTACTGTGAGAGTGGTGAAACCTTGGCACAGGTTGCCCAGAGAAGTTGTGGATGCCCCATCCCTGGAAGTGTTTAAGGCCAGACTAGATAGGGCTCTGAGCTGCCTGGTCTAGTGGAAGGTGTCCCCACCCATGGCTGGAGCGTTGGAGCTAGATGATCTTTGACGTCCCTTCCAACCCAAACCATTCTGTGATTTACAGCTGCTTCCCAGGGTCTTGCTGGGTGTGTGGGGAGTATGGCCTGCCTTTATATGTGATTAACTTTTCCCAAAACCAAGAACCTTAACTGCTCATGTCTTCAAAATTGGCCAAAATTGAGACGGCACCTTTATACCATGAGATCTAAAGACACTTTTTTTGTCATCTGAGGATGTAAGGTATAAAGGACAGGACTCTCTTGGGGATTGTTTTTTGTTTGTTTTGTTGTTGTTTTTGTTGATTTGTTTGGGTTGTTTTTCCACTAGGACGTTGACCTGGATTTCCTAGCTAAGATGACCAATGGCTTTTCGGGGGCTGACCTGACAGAAATTTGTCAGCGTGCCTGCAAACTGGCCATCCGTGAATCCATTGAGAGTGAGATCAGGCGAGAACGTGAGAGGCAGACCAACCCTTCTGCCATGGTGAGTGGGATACTCCAGGCTTTCTCCACTTATGACAAAAGCAGCCCACCTCTGCCTGTGGGTTAGGTAGGATGCATTCCTCTTCATAATCCTTGGTTGGGGATGAGTGGGGTCTCAGCAGAGAGCATGGAATGGGAACATGAGGCCCTCCTGGGGTACCTCACTGTCAGCATTGCTCAGAAGGCCAGCCCTGCTGCAGCCCTGACTTAGTCTGCCACAGTGTCTCTCTCCAGTTCCAGCTTTGGAGGCTGTGGGTGGCTGTCGGGCCACAGAGCTTGAGCATGCAGCTCACCTGGTCCCTCTGTCCTGCTGCAGGAGGTGGAGGAGGACGATCCAGTTCCCGAGATCCGCAGGGATCACTTTGAGGAGGCCATGCGCTTTGCTCGCCGCTCTGTCAGTGACAACGACATCAGGAAATACGAGATGTTTGCACAGACCCTGCAGCAGAGCCGTGGCTTTGGCAGCTTCAGGTAAACATGAGAAGGGCAGTGTGGCTCAGTTATCCCTAGAACAGAGCACTGAGGCAGCTTTCTGCTGGATTCTGGGAAACAAATTCCCTCTTTCACTGCATTTTCCCATTTTCCCCAGCATGTACAACAGCAAGCTGAGTGTTTGGCAGGTGTAGACTATGCTGCAGGTTGGTTACAGCTGCTCTGTTAGTACTCCTGAAGTCCAACAACCATTTTCCTTTAACACAAGTGTCTTGATTTAAGACAATTTAAGGCGGACACTCTAAAATTAGTTACCTCCCCTTATAGCTTTAAATAATCCCTTTCTAGCAATAAGGAGAGACAAACACGAGTAGATATAAATGAAAAAATAAAAGTTTACTAAAAAACAAAACAGCAACAGGCAAAAAATAACAGTGATAATCGCTAGTTACAAAGTTGCTAAATCTCACTGAGTCCTCAGGAAGAAAGACAAACTCAAAATGGCAGAGTAAACCTGAAGATGGCGCCCTCCATAGATGACCACGTGTGGGGAAACAAAGTCAAAATGGTTTAATCTCCGCCGATAAATGCAGAGGAGGTCCCCCTAATTGTCCCATGGAACAATGACAAAATGGTGGAGAGTGCTCTTTCTGGGCCATGCATTTGAGAGAGAGAACAAAGGAGTCATAGTGGCAAACAAGCCTCCACAGTTCCAAAGCTCCCTCCCCCCCAAACCAACAACCAGAGCAGGGGGAATACAAAGCCTGGGAAAACTATTTCTGTCCAAAAAGAGTCAGTGCTGCCGGGGAGCTGATACACGCTCTCATGGTGGCTCAGCAGGCTTTCTCTCTCTCTCTCTCTGCTTCTTCTTCGGCCGGCCGGATCCAGCCAGTGTCGGCACTGCAGCCTCCAAGCTGCTGGTGTTGGTGCTGCTGTCTCTGGTCCCTGTTCTGATTGATGGGGGGAAAAAAAGAACGGACATCTGAGCACCGAAGAATGGTGGCCCAACCCCAACTGGCAAAATTCACTCTGAAAGAGTTTTAGATTGTGAAATGCAGCTTCTCGTGTTGCTACTGTTGCTAGTAGAGGCAAGAGAGAGCTCTGCCTTCATGCCTCGACCTCAAAAAGCCCAAGCATCCCCCAGCCCCACAGTTCCATTTCTGGCCGCAGGGTCTTATAGAGACAGTAACAATCTTTGGGCATAGCTAGATATGGAATACAATAACATTTTGGGTTACCTAGGACAAGTGATAGCCAGAAGTCTTATATGCCTTTTGCATGCTCTGCTGTAAGGTTTCATCCCATTCCTCCTGCCCATCCTACTTGTCACTGGGGTTTGGCACAGAGGGAGGGGATGGTGCTGAGCTGCAAGGAAGCTTTTGAACAGCATCTCTTCTCTCCTGTCCTGCACTGCTGCATGCAGGTTCCCATCAGGCAACCAGGGTGGTGCTGGTCCAAGCCAAGGCACAGGAGGTGGCAGCGGGGGCAACGTGTACAGTGAAGACAATGACGACGATCTCTACGGTTAACTCTCAGCTTGGTGGACCAGCTCCACATCAGGCCACATTGTACAGCAAAAAAATCCAATGTTCAGTGGACTCTTAGCTTCTTCATTCTTCAGTCAGAACAGTGTAGCTGCACACCAAACTTTGTATCAGGATTATTTTCTGCAAACACAAATTCAAAGTGGTGTTCAGTTGGGAGGCAGACAGTGAATTAACAAAGAGGGGAACTGACTTAATTTCTGAGAAATTTCTGTTCTAGTTTATGTGGCAGAATCAGCAGCTTTAGTAAAGAATACAGTGCTAGCCTGTATTAAAAAATTCCACAAAAATGACAAAAAATAATAAAAATCCCACAACACTCCTTTCTGTGTGCCTGGTACAGTGTAGTTTGTGCTGTCCTTGTAAACTCCATGTCTTGTGTTATCTGAGCACTCCTCAGTCTGGTGAAGCCTATCTGTATGCATGCTTCCCTGGTGTGTTTGAGGTTGTTTTTTGTTATGTCTCTTAGCCCAAGTTAACAGAAGAAATTGGTTTGGCAGTCTGTCTCTTCCCTGCTTCAATTTGGCAGGAAGCACTAACTAAGAGAGCCTGGTAGCAGGTATCTCTTGCTTCTCTGATGCTGGCCCTGAGCTGTAGGGTCTCCTGCTGCTTTGGCTCCTCTGCAGCAAAGGATTTCTGTAATCCTGATTCTATCTGCCCTGCCTGAAGGTTGGTACAAGAGGGATCTTGGGCTATCTCTGAGGTTTGTGGTGCAGCATGACCCTACTATTAGAAAGAGGAATGCTGCAGCACTGTTCATCAGGCTTTGCTGAGAGATTTTCCTCCTTCCCTCGCAATATTTCATGCATACTTTTGGGATTCTGATGACAGGCATGGCTCTCTGCTGCCAGCCTGCCCCTTTTATTGCCTCATACTCTGTACAGTAATTTCATGACCATAAGGCGCACCAGACTATAAGGCGCACCCCCCCGGAGCCGGCAAAATTCGCAACATTGTAGATCAGATAAGAGGCACCGGTCTATAGGGCGCACTTTTTTTTTTTTT
>PYHW01009280.1:218221-228450 GCA_013186435.1 Turdus rufiventris
CTGGGCCTGCCTGTACCCGGCGGGGTCGGGGCATGCCTGCCACTGCTCCGTGCCACCTCCAGGGGGCTGGGGCATGCCCGCTGCCGCTCCTCCCCGCCTCCCTGGGGCCAGGCTGTGGCCACCGCCCCTCCGTGTGCCCTCCACGGGGCCGGGGTAAGCCTGCCGGAGCTCCTCCCCCCATCCACAGGTCTGGGGCATGCCTGCTGCCGCTCCGTGCCGCCTCACCGGGGCTGGGGCAAGCCTGCCGGGACTCGTCTCCTCGCCTCCACGGGGCTGGGGCAAGCCTGCCGGGACTCTTCCCCCCTCCATGGGGCCGGGACAAGCCTGCTGGGGCTCCGCCCTGCCTCCACGGAGCCGGGACAAGCCTGCCGGGACTCCTCCCCTCCTCCACGGGATTGGGACATGCCTGCCGGGGCTCCGCCCCACCTCCATGGGGCCGGGGCAAGCCTGCCGGGACTCGTCTCCCCCTCCCCGGGGCCGGGGCAAGCCTGCTGCCACTCCGTGCCACCTCCATGGGGCCGGGGCAAGCCTGCCAGGACTCTTCTCCCCCTCCCCGGGGCTGGGGCATGCCTGCTGCTGCTCCGTACCGCCTCCATGGGGCCGGGGCAAGCCTGCTAGGACTCCTCACCCCCTCCACGGGGCCGGGGCAAGCCTGCCGGGACTCCTCGCCCCCTCTCCGGGATTGGAACATGCCTGCCAGGACTCCTCCCCCCCTCCACGGGATTGGGACATGCCTACCAGGGCTCTGCCCCGCCTCCACCTGGCAGCCATGGCCCTGCCGGCTCCCCCCGCGGCTCGCAGCTCTCACTTCCAGGTAGGCAAATTTTCCGAACTTTGACCATCAGATAAGGCGCACCGGACTATAAGGCGCACTTCCGGGTTTGGGGAAAAATTTTAGTCAAAAGGGTGCGCCTTATAGTCGTGAAATTACTGTAGTTGGGTTTTGATCATAGTTCTTATCCTTTCTGGTTACAGGTTACTGCCTTGCTCCTTGGTTTATTTTCCCTTCTCTGAACTGTACTGCTGTACTTCAGTGTTTTATATGGGAGAAGCCCTGGGTCTGGTCTCATCATGTACATAGGAGCAGTGTGGCATGCTGGATATGACCCAGCTGTGAACTGAAGGGGAGAGCCTGTTTGAGACAATGGCCATAAGACACACAGAACAGTCATGTGCTATTGACTTGGAGAGGGTGCAGGAACTAAGGATTTCTGCAAAGTTTAAATGTTGATTGTGTGGCAGAAGGGTGCCCTAGGCTTTTGGGGCTGAGCCACACTGAAGAGGGCAAGCTCCCCTGTGGTAGGAGTTATGTGGGGCCTGAGCAATGTGAGTTTCAGCCCCAAAGCTTGTCAAACCTAGGAGGACTTCAACCTGCCTAGATTTAAGGGAAGAGGGGAGACATGCAAGAGTCTTGTCTCAAAATGATAGAAGGATGGGACTATCCATGAGAGAGGGACTAGTGCATAGGAATGAGGAAAAAAGAACACCTGCTGTGGTAGAACATGTAAGCCCCTGGGAAGTGGGGGTAGCCCCTTCTCAGGTCATCTGTCCTGCTTAAGAGCTGTCTGCCTGCCAGCACCACTCTTGCCCTGTCCTTATGCCACCTCTGTTCTGCTTTGCAGAGAAAATGCTGGCCATTGTCTATGGCAGCAGGGTTAAGGATGGCCTGTCCCTCTCAGGCTGGCACTTCCCTTTCTGGGGATAACTGGCACCTGAAAACTCCAGGGCTGCTTCCCTGCCTGTACTTTGCTGCTCTGTGTTCCTCCAAGCAGGGTGGATGCAGATACTGGCTTTGCTTTCATTGTGTCCTACCTGTTCATCAGTGCATGCCCAAGAGAGGCAGATCCAGCCAGGGAAGGAAACAGCCACCTGGGAAGGTTCTCCACCCCTTCTGGGAGCTCTCTAGGACTCTTCCAAAAGCCTTCCTCAGCTCTGGTATTGGGTGAACTTCTTCCTGCCAGTTTGGGGATGTGACCATTCAGCAAGACCTCAGCAGATCTACCCTGGCATCTCTGCTATGGAGGCTGGGACAAGCAGTGTTAAGGAGAGTAAGGTGTATGTGTCTCAGCTCCCCAAAGCCTTTCCTGCTACCTCTCATAATTGCAAATGCTAATTAAATCCATCACAAGGGCTGGAAACCCTCATCTTTTTTCCCTGCCACCTCTAAGATATGGTTGCATGGTTCCTCGTGGGGACAGCACCCACAGGGGCACTGAGAGCATCCACCCTGCACTGGAGCTATGTAAAACTGCTGGGGGAGCTGAAGGTGTCCCTCAAATCAACACCTGCATTTATCAGGGGGCATGGCTAGGGTCTCCCTCACCCCCATGCATCTCCACCACCAGCAGCCCCAAGGACTGTATTTGGCCCCAGTCTGTGCTCTTTTCCAGGGGCCAGCCACCCCTGCAGCAGAGACCCATGGGAGCTGCATGGGCAAGAGCCTTCCCACAGCATACTCCTCTCCTGCCCAGGATCTTGCTGGGGAGACTGGGCAGCCCCAAAGGTGCTGGCAGGAGGAAGGTGCTGTCAGCTGGAGCTTGTCCTGAATGGAGCAAGATTAGTGAGGCAAGCAGCTTAGGGAGGCCCTTTCTTCACTGCAGTGGTCGGCATCTTCTCATGCCCCCTGAGGTTCCCCATGTGGCTCCAGAGCTACATACCCATGTCCTTGTGTGTCCCGTGTCCATCCCCTGCCCCCAGTCTTAGAGCCAGGCTCCACAGAGGGCCATGTGTAGCCCAGTCATGGTGTATGCAGAATGGAGGATTGCATCCCCCTGCCCTAGCCAAGGCGCTAGCATTAGAGGTTGGTCTCTGACCCAAGAGATTGGGCCCCTGCAGCACCCCAAGTCTCTGGGCTTAGCAGGGTACTCCTGCCAGCAGAGGGCAGTGAGCCATGTCCCCCATTTGGGGTTTGGCTGCCTCTGCCCAGGCCCCTCCCAAGCACAATGCCCATGGGATTTTGTTCAAACCATCTGCCCTTATGGCTGCTCTTGCTTGGTGCCTTATGACCAAGCATTTTTCCTGGTATCGATGGGGAATGTCCCTGCATACATGTGCTGCTGCCTCTTGCCTAGCCCCAGGGCCACCTTTTCCTTTTCAAGAGCTGAGCACCAGCATCTCTCCAGCCCCCTCAGGCAGTCTCTGCCAGCAAGGAGTCTCCTTCACTGTCCCAGCTCCACCACCCCACCATTCATAGATTCTCCTCAGCTNACTCCTGCTGCCTGTGTCAACCATATCCTGGGATCCCCAAGGGGATGCAGAACCCCCATGGGGTTGCCCTGGTACCAGTGAGAGACAAGCCCCTTCCCAGGCCCTGCTGCCTGTACCCAGGCCAGGGCAAGCACAGCCCCAGCATCTCCCATCACAACACATCCCAAGGAGGTATATTTTTTTTACTTTTTCTCTCAATACTGACATTAAAAAATATAAAATAAAAAAAAACCCCAAACCCTACTATAAAACATTCGGGTCTCATTAATACAGAAAACCAAAGCAGCTTGTATCTGTGCACTGGCTTGTCTTCTCCCTCCAGGTTTCTCTATGTCAAACTCCACCAGGACCAGTGGAGTGAACCAGTGGCATATACTCTCACCTTTCAAACCAGGTGACAAATTAAGCAGTGCCTAATGAAGTCTCCTCACCCTGTGCCAGGGATGTGGCAGCAGCCAGCCTCCCTGCCCTGTACAATGCAATATACAGCTGTACACCTAGCCCCTGATGGGCACCCGATGCTTGTCCTTCCTCTTCTGTCCAAAAGGACCCCCTGTTTCAAGTCAGTGATTCCTCCTTAAAAAAAAAAGGATTCCTGGCAGAATATTCCAGAGGTTTTCTCTGTGGTGCTGTAGTGGAAGAATACAAAGGTCAGTCAAATATGTCCCCCACTTTGTAGGACCCCTTCCCAGGAGAAAGGCACAAAGCAGAGTGGGCCAAGAAAGGTAAGAACTATAAAAATTCTCCCAATGGAAATACAAAGGTTTTTAAAAAATACTGCATTTAAAAACAAAGCCAGATTTCCTTATGTGCCTCCCAGTTCCACCTTAACACCCGTAAATGCCTCCTGATTAATTGTTCCTGTAGAAAAATATATACATGCATTTCTCTTCCTAGTAAAATCCTGAAGGTTTAATACAAACACTATTGAAAAACCACAGTTCTCACATTTGGCTCTACTTTTGCACCCATGCTTGTGGTATGTATGTACATATGCACGCATACATGCACACACACAGTGCACCACTCCAGGAACCCCAAAACAGGCAGAGAAAAAACCTTAGGGAGTTTATCCAATGAGCTCTCTATATAGGTGTATAATTAAAAAAATTCCCAAAACACAGCAATGCAAACTCAACACTTCTGAACAAGAAAGCTCCACCCTGGGCTTTACCTCTTCTTTCTGCTGGCTGGGGCTCTGCAGACAACAAGCGCAGGCAGATGCTACCCAACTGCCTTCAGACACTGGGAACAGCCCCAGCACTGTGAAGAGGCAGGAGGCTGGCCAGGGCCATCCCCAAGTGCTTTGCACTCCATCGTTTGGTACAGCTGAGGCTCAGTTGTGGGCTTGGCACAGGAGAATGGACCTTGGTCGGACCTGGTACAGTGGTCCCAGGTTAGAAACAGTCCAGCTCCAGGGTGGGACCACTGTGGGCAAGAATGATTGATTTGTCCTAAGTGCATGGGACAGTCTCCTCAGCACCACAGTACAGCTGGGACCCCAAACAGAAGCAAGTATCAGAGGGGAAGATAAAACTTAGATTGGAGATGTGGGATCCTATGGAGTCCTATTTACACTGCGCTGAACCCCAACAAGTTCAGGCACTGAAGCTGGGATTCCTCTGCAGTCTATGGTGAAGATCATGGTGAAGGAAGCTGTCCCCCTGCAGCCCATGGAGATCCACAGGGATGCAGAGATCCACTTGCAACCTATGGAGAAGACCCACACCGGAGCAGGTGGATGCCTGAGAGGAGGCTGTGACCCTGTGGGAGACCTGTGGAGAGAGGGGTCCCTGCTGGAGTAGCCTGTCCTTGAAGGACTGCACTCGGTGGAAGAGTGACCCATTGTAGCGGGTTGACCTTGTCTGGGTGCCAGGTGCACACTAAACCACTCTGTCACTCCCTTTCCCAATAGGACAGGGGAGAGAATAAGAAGATGGAGAACAACCAGTGGGTGAGATAAGGCAGTTTTATTACAGTGAAAGGAAAGAAATAAGCAAGAGTCTGCATGCACATAAGCTAAGGGAAAAAAAAGGTCAATCTCTAATTCCCATCAGCAGTGATGTTCAGACACTTCTAGGAAACAGGACTTTGGCATGCGTAATGGTTCCTCTGGAAGGCAAACATTAAAAAATCATAAATGCCCCCCCCTTCCTCCTCTCTCCCTTACCTTTATATATCTGAGCTGATGTCATATGGTATGGAATATCCCTTTGGTTAATTTAGGTCAGCTGGCCTGGTTGTGTCCCCTCCCAGGATCTTGCCCACTCCCATACCTTTGATGGGGAAAGGAATGTCAGAGGGACAGTGCTGCTCGGCATCAACATCCATCCAGCTACTAATGCAAAGCACAGCACTCTGAGGGCTGTGAACTCTACCTCAGTCAGACCCAATACAATCTCCACCCCTTTTTCCATACCATTTGTGTCATACACGGATCCCTCTGTCTATCTTCCAACTCTTCCATTATACGTATTTCTTATTACTGGACTCCTTTCTTACCCACACATACAGCTTAAACTACATCCTTAAACCATCTCTATACCAAACATACATTTTTTCATTAACTACTGTAACTTTCACATCCCTCCAGGTCTCCATTACAGCAGGATGAGGGGTCAGGACAGGAGAAATAGCACACCTGATGGTTAGGCACCGACACTGTCCCGGCTCATCATCACATTCTCCTTGCTCCTCTCAAAATTCCTTCTTTGTCAGTTCATGTCACTCCTACTACTTTACCTCCTGCAACATACAACTTACACCATAGATTATTCTTACCCCAAGGTTAAATCTCCTTGAGGCACACACCAGGTCTACCACTGGATCATTGCCTCTTCCAGGCATCTGTCCACTCAAGCATGGGCACCTCCTCCAGGGGCTGCGGGTGGATCTCTGCATCCCCCGAGGAGCCCATGGGCTGCAGGGGGACAGCCAGCTTCACCATGGTCTTCACTCATGGCCTGCAAAGGAATCTTGGCTCTGGTGCCTGGAGCACCTCCTTTCCCCTCCTTCTCCACTGACCTTGGTGTCATCATGTTTTTTTCCTTCGCAGGTTCTTACCTCCTTCTGTTCTCTGGCTAGAAAAAAACTGTGCCCCACTTTGTTTTGCTTTTCTTCTTAAATATGTTATCACTGAGGTGTTACCAACATCTCTAATTGGCTCAGGCTTGGCCAGCAGCATCTCAATCTTCAAAGCCATCAGGGATTGGCTCTGCTGGACATGGTTGAAGCTTCCAGCAGCTTCTCAGAGAAGGTACCTCTGTGGCCCCCCCACTACCAAAAACCAGGCCATGCAAAACCAACACACCCATGCTGCACCAGTTTGAGGAGGACTCGTTGCCTGTGAGATGGACTCACATTAGAGAAGTTCTCAGAGAACTGTCTCCCATGGGAGGGACCCCACAGGAGAACAACTTCTCTCCCTGAGCAGAGGAAGAAATCATGGGTGATACAGACCATAACCCCCATTCCCTCTCTCCCTGCACAGCTGGTGGGAGGAGGTAGAGCTGGAAGGAGGGAGGGGTGGGGGGAAGGTGTTTTTAAGGGTTTATTTTACTTCTCATTTTCCTGCACTGATTTTGTTAGTAATAACCTAAATTAGATATATCTAAGTTGAGCCTGTTTTGCCCATGGCAGTGAAAGGAATGAGGGACTTCTCTACAAGCAGTGAGTCTGCTGGTAAATAAAGGTAAGACACTGAGAGATAAAAGAAACAATGGGAAGGATTCCACTGACTGATAAATTGAATGAGCGATTTGCCTTTACAAATGAGGAATGTCGGATTTGTCTTTACAGACAAGCTGTGGATCTGCTGGTAGATAAGACTAGCACTGAGAGATAAAAGAAATAATGGGATGGATTCCACTGATTGATGAATGGAAAAGATATTTGCCTTTGTTATAAATTACTCACCACACTCAAGTTGGTCAATCAATAAGGCAATTTATTAATTCGTTGATAAGGGACAGGCAAGCAGCACTGGGCAGCACTGGGGACGCGGGGAGTCCGCGCTCCACCAACACGTCTGTCCTACCCCTGGTCACTGCCCCTTTTATAGGCGGTTTCTTGTTGGGCCGTGTCATGCCTACTGTGCTGGGGTACAAGTCCGAGCAAGCCCGAACATGATGGCTAGCTCCCGAGCAGCAGTGGCTACAAGCCCCCACCAGGTCTGGACAAGGCTTGAACATGTCAGGTTACACTCCTAGCAAGCAGGTAACAGCAGTAACAAGCCTGCTCATGTTGGCACAAGCCCGCGTTTTCCTTATAAGTAAAAAGTGGATATAATTCATGATTATAATGGCAAAAAAAAAAAAAAGATAAAAAAATACATAAAACCAAAGCAGTAATTCACAGCAAAGTGATTTACACAAATACAATGAAATCATTATATTTTCCTTTGTTTCATGTCCATGCTTTACTTTAAGTTCAGTATTCTTGTTTACATTGATCCCATGGTGTGTTCCCATAATGACATGAATCACTATGTAACATCTCACACCTTTACAAACAAACTGCAGGCTTGCTGATAAATGAAATTGGATATCGAAAGATGAAAGAAGCAATGGGGAAAAACTATGAATTCTATAAGAATTAAAAATTAAAAGGAAGGGTTATACATTAGAGGAGAATCTTAGGTATCAGTCATCCCGGGAAGTCTGTACCTCTCAAGTACCTCAGCCAGTGGGGAATGAAAAAGGGAAATGTGGCAGGGAAAATAAGATAAAAAGGAGGCTGCATCCTCCAAAAATTTGAGAGATCCCAGGAGAATGCCCCATGGCCTCTCCCTTTATTCGAAAAAGGCAAAAAGGACTTCTCTGTCTCCTTTTTGGACATAAATCTCTGGTGTTTGTGGATTAATTTTCCTGACAATTTGGGGAATCTCGTCCTGGATATTTCCACTGTCTGGGGCGGCAGGCAGTGAGTGGAGCTGAAGGCACACCTCACCCTGTTTTGGTGATCAGCTCCCCTTGGTGCCGGCTGGCACCGGGCGATCAGTTGGGTTCCTGAGACTGTCCAGGAAGCAGACGAGTGGCGGACCAGAGGGGTCCGTGAAAAGTTCACAGGGAAGGTCCAGTGAAAATCTCACTGGTGAGTAAAATGGGCTCTTTGGGGAGCAAACCTGGGAGGGCACCCATGGAGCATAGCAGAGGTAAACCTGAGAGGGCACCCGTGGAGGGCAGCAAGGGTAAAACCGGGAAGGGGCCCTGGCAAAAGGGATGATGATCCTAAAATTCCTCTTTTGGAATCCCTGAAAAAAAAGTGGCATTGGTTTACACATTCTCCCAGAGGTAATGAGGGATATAGATGCCCAATGGGACAATAAGGGAAGTCAAGAAGGGGTCTCGACAACAGCAGATGGACAGATAGTGTTTGTGTGTTGGAACAGAATTGGTTGAATAGAAGTGTGGAGAGATATGGGTGAGGCAAGGAGTGGCAGGAGGTGCGGGACCGGGAGCATGGACTGGGAGCCTGTGGGGGCTGTGGGGCTGCTGGGACTCAGTGCCGGGCAGTGCCTGACCCCACCACCTGCAAGCAGGGGCGGTAGTGGCTGCTGGCCCCCCTGAGGCTGTGGGATGCCCCAGTCACCTGTGATGCTGCTGGCCGTGCCCGCTGGGAGCACTGGTGGGGGAGGAGCCATGTTTGGACTGCGACAGGACAGGGACCAGCTCTGGTATACGGTGTGTGATAAAGAGAGGGAGAACAAGGATGAAGGAATATTCGGGAAATACAGATTGTATGTGAAAAGATTAGGATTCTGTTTTAAGGATTTTGTGAGTTTTGCTGGAAAAAAAAAGTAATACGGGGAAGGCCGTGAGAATTTGCTGAATGTGTGAGATGGGTTTGAAAAGCATGAGTTTCAGATTGTTCCTCATTGTGATCTTAATTTACTGGGAAGATATTTGATGGCTAGAATGGGAATGCAAATTAGTATTGTAAAAAGTTACACGGAGTCTGAAACTGTGATATCTTTGTGTAAAATGTCTGAGAAGGCTTATGCTGAAATAAATCCAGAAGTATGGGCAGTCCCAGGGAAATATGGAAAACTAGACATAGAGCCTCTCCAAATTACATTGAAGCAATCAGGACAAGTGGTGTCTAAAAAGCAATACCCTCTTTCAAGGGAGGGAAAGAAGGGGTTACAGCCTATTATTGAGTCTCTGCTAAAGGCAGGTCTTTTGGAGCCGTGTATGTCTCCCTATAACACCTTTAGCCTGCTGGTTAAAAAACCAGATGAAACCTACAGAATGGTGCAGGATTTAAGAATAATAAATGAAATTGTCAAACCAAGGCATCCCACAGTTCCAGATCTATATAGAATCCTGAACCAGATCCCTTCTTCACATCAGTATTATTCCGTACTGGATTTGAAGGATGCTTTCTGGGGGTGTCCGATTATGGAAGATAGTAAACAGTATTTTGCCTTTGAGTGGGAACAGGAGGAAGGAGGGAAAATGATAAAACAATTGACATGGACAGTCCTCCCCCAGGGGTATAGAGAGTCACCAGTTTTGTTTGGGCAAGCTTTGCAGAAAATACTAAGAGAGTTTACTCCACCCTCGGGAGTTAAGTTGTTGCAGTATGTGGATGATTTGCTCTTATCAGGGGAACAGGAAACGGTGGTTGAAGAGGCTACTGTAAAGCTGCTTAATTTTCTTGCAAAAAAAAAAGGGACTTAAAGTGTCCGAAAAGAAGGCACAGTTGGAAGAAAAGAAGGTCAAATATTTGGGACACATTCTAACTGAAGGGTTACGATGTACTGATCCAGAAAGAATACAAGGGATTTTATAAGTACCATTACCACAGACAAAAAAGGAGTTACGGCAGTTTTTAGGGTTGGTGGGGTACTGCAGAGCATGGATCGAGGATTTTTCTTTTGTGGCCAGACCTTTATATAACTTTTTATCCCAAGACAGTCCTAATGTTGTGGTATTGTTGCCCGACAGAGAGACACGAAACAACTAGGTTGTTTAGTGCGGTGCTTTATTGAGGGCCCTGGGGTCTGAGAACTAGTGTTCAAA
>PYHW01009282.1:10278-37218 GCA_013186435.1 Turdus rufiventris
ATTGTTTCTTTCATCTTCCAATACCCAGTTTCATTTCTACAGTTTGTTTGTAAAGGCAAATGTCTTTTTCTATTCATCAATCAGTGCAATCAATCCCATTGTTTCTTCTATTTCTCAGTGCTAGCCTTATCTACCAGCAGACTCACAGTTTGTTTGTAAAGACAAATCCAGCATTCCTCTCATAAGTCTGCTGCTTGATAACTACTATCTCCCATTTACTATAGAGTGAAATATTTGTATCTATATAACTACCTCTATTTTGCCCCACATTTGGGTGCCAAAAAGGACTGTAGCAGGTTGACCTTGGCTGGGCACCAGGTGCTCACCAAGTTGTTGCATATAGATAAAACCTTATAAAATAAGGGCCTTGTTACCCTTGTACAGTAATTTCACCACCATAAGGTACACCGGACTATAAGGCGCACTTTTTTTTTTGCAGCCAGGATCCACCCCCAGCTCCCCCTGCACGGTTGCTGGCCGAGGCCCTGCCTCAACCCGGCAGCCATGGGTCCCCGGGCCTGCCTGTACCTGACAGCCGCGGCTCCGCCTCCACCTGGCAGCCGTGCCCCTGCTGGCTCCCCCTGCGGCTCACGGTTCACACTTCCGGGTTGGCAAATTTCCTAATTTTGTACATTATATAAGGCGCACTGGACTATAAGGCACACTTCCTGTTTCGGGCCAAAATTTTAGTCAAAAGGGTGCGCCTTATAGTTGTGAAATTACTGTAAATCATGGCTCAGGTCTGCTACTTTGGTAAACTGGAAAGGGCTGTGGGAAAGTGACTCAGCTGAACTGGATGTAGAAAAACAAGTTATATAACCATAATGGTTTATAGTGGTTGGTTAAAGTATATTTGTTATACTTAAATGGAATGTAACTGATAAAGACCTAATTGCTTAAAAAGGCCAGGTTTTCACAATAAAGGGGCTCTCCTTCACATCTCCCTGGGCACTCTGCATCGCTTTGTTTCGTACACAAAGCCACTATATCACTACTCAGCAGGACAGGAGAGAAAATAAGATGGAAAAAAACTTGTAGGTTGAGATAAGGCAGTTTCCTAAATCAAAGGGAAAAAAACAAATGAAAGTTTGCGCACACATAAGCAAAGGGGGAAAAATTCTCTACTTCCCATCATTGAGCCATGTTCGGACACTTCCCGGGAAGCAGGGCTTTAGCTCATGTATAGATTGCTCTGTGTTGGGGGTTGGGTTTCTTTCCTTTTGTTCCTTTTTACTTAGGCAATTTTTTCCATAAGTTGCTAGGAAACACTAATGACTGGATTTTAAAGAAAAATAAAATAAGTGACCAAGCTCAAGGGAGGAGTTCCCAGACCCCTTAATGGGGGAAGGAATGTTAGAGAGACAGCGCTGCTCAGCAGTAGCCAAAACACTGGTGTGTTATTGACACCCTTCCAGCTCTCAATGCAAAGTACAGCACTGTGAAGGCTACTAAGGAAAAAAATGAACTCTGTCTCTGTTAGAGCCAATAGAGGGGGAACATTAAGCCACGAGAGCTCTCCTTGCCATATTGCCTTTGTCTGGAGACCATGTGGGTGCTATCTTTGGGGAGTGTTTTTTTTTTTTGTTCCCAGTGGCCAATACCCTTTTGTGGATAAAGCATCTTCTCTTTTGTATACTTTTGCTATTAATACTGCTGTTGTTGTTCTTTTAGCAATTTGTTATTTCAATTTATATTCTCTCAATTATTGTCCCTTCTTACTGAAAGGGGCAGGGGAAGGGGAGTGGTTTATTTGGAGTTTATTTCCCTTCTCATGTTAAAATCAGTACATCAAATTGGCACCCAATGTGAGGCTCAAGAGAGAACTTGAAATAACAATTTTGATCAAAGCATTTCTGTACTAGGTAGAGAACTCCCTAGATACAATGTCACTTGATTTGTTCATGTGGATGTGGTACCTAGCCCAGTGTATATTCCCATATATGCTCCTTGTGATAATATTTGTCAAAGTAGGGAGAGGGATCAGGATTATTCTGTTGATATACTGTGTGACATCAGTTTATGACGTGATAACATCAAGGGCAATGAGGGTCATTTGGGATGTATATTCATATACATATATGTTATACATATTCATACATGTTGTTTGCCTGTCCTAGCCTTGGCTGTTACCTCTGGGAATTGATTAATAATCATCCCCAACCTGTGGGAGGAACAGGACAGTATGATTTTTCACAACCATTCCCCCGTTTCTCCTCCTTCTGGTCTGCTACAACAATTTTTGAGAATTTTTAATTACCTCTGTATATTAAAGAAAGCATGTTCTTGTTGCTAAGTCTGCAAGGTCTTAGTGCCATCTACACCCTGTTTAGAGTCAAGACAGAGATTTCTCTGGAAGTTGTCCAGAGACCTGCCCTGGGGGTGGGTAGTCCTTAGTGGCATGGCATGTGGGAGAAAATGGTCTAGCTTTTGAAGGAGTATTCTGTTCCAATGATTTGGAAGCCCATCCCTGAACAAATACAGGACCCTGATAAAATGGCAGAAAATTTGAAAAAAAATTGCTGTGGCAGTTCCAGAGAGGTGCAAAGTTATGCAACATGCTGGGCCCTGGCTATTTCTTATCACACACGATTCATTACTGTACAGCACCCTCAGGGGAGGGAGGAGGAAAGCAAAGCAACAGGCACTGTGGCCACTCAAACTGCAGCTGAACCCGAGGAACAACCCATGCTGGTAGCAGTTGCCCCTATACAGAAGAAATTCAAGACCAAATCAGTTCACTTAGTGATGGATGAAGAGGAAGCAGGGCCCTCACAACAGGAGGAAGAGGCAGGGCCAAAGATAATTCCCCAATTGATATATCCAGGTAACATGCACAATATGTGTAAAGTTTACAGCCACCAGACAGGTGAACCCCTATTGACCTGGGTACTCCTATGGTGGGATGTTGTGAACTGCTTGTCTCTGGTAGTTCTTTACTACCAGAACGAGAGTACTGCTATATCGATCAGTGAGCTCTCTCAGCAGTCCACACAGTCGGCAGAGAGAGACCAGGGCCCTGCAGGATGGTTCCACAAGAAGATCTTTATTTCTTTTGTGAAGGAAGTCCAGCAAAGATCCTGTTAGACAAAGGGGAGACAGTCATATTTATAGATTCGAAGAGGATCCAAATGATAACCAATAGAAAATTATATAGAAAAACGGCATCCAATCTAAGTCAAAGTTCTATAGGTAAACTAACCAATTACAAAAGGTAATTTCTAACCAATTATCTTCCAAAGTCATGAGAGAGGGTCTGAATTCCTTAAGCATTCATCATTCTAGATAACTAGGCGACCTTATCTTTTACAGCACATTCCAGGGGCCCGGTGTTGAGAGTTTGGGGGAATTTGTATCATCCACAGGATGTCACAGCTGATGGCATGGCACTAGATTGTAATGAAACCAAGCAACTGGGATCCCTGTCCCAAGATACAGGCATTGACCAGGGAATCTGGAAAAGACCTGTCCTGGGGTGATGTTATGGTGGCTTGTATCCCCAATCGTGTGTTCTGTTTAAGCGAGGTTTGTTTTGTCTACTTATCTCGGCTCCCTCCCCCACCGTCTGTGCTTGGAACGCTAGGTTTTTGCTCACTCGCCTGGCTGGCTTTGCTTGCTTTTGCTTAGCTTTGCTTGCTTTTGCTTAGCTTTGCTTCGCTTGCTAGCTTTAGTTTTGCTTTTGCTTATTAGTTAGGCAGTCCAATCTTTTTCCCTGGACTGTTTTTTGTTCTTTCCCCCCTTTCCCTTTCTGTATACCTTCTGAACCTGTTTGGACCAGACCTGGAACACGGAGGAACACCGGGACCCTGCAATTTGAGATCTGCAGCAGCCATTCCCAGCGCCGGGGACTGATACCACGCGCAGGACAGACTTTCTGAGTTTGTCACCCTCTCACACCGGTGAAAGTTTTTTTTTGTCATCCGGAGTTGTTAATTTTCTTCTCTTGTGTTGGGGAGTGTTTTGTTTGATTAATAAACAGGTTTTTTCCACTTTTCCTCTGAGGAAATTCTTCCTGAACCCGGTGGTGGGGGAAGAGTCTTGGGGGGTTTGTTGTTTTTTTTTTCTGGGGGCTCCTCCTGGAGGTTTTCTCTAAATTTGCCCTAAACTAAGACTTTACCTAAACTCTTGGCCTCTGGACGTGACTCCTGTCAAGTGTGAGGGAAAAATACCTTTGCAAAGTTGACCCTTCAGTGCACCAAGACAGGTGAAACACTATGGAGCAATGCATCCAGTGCCTGAGAGAATTAGCTGCACTGGAGATAATCTTCTCACAATGTATTGGTTTTGCATGGCCTGGTTTTCAGGGGCGGGTGGGGGAGGGCTACAGGGGTGGCTTCTGTGAGAAGCTGCTAGAAGCTTCCTCAGTGTCTGGCAGAGTCAGTCCCTGGTGGCTCCAAAGATGGATGTGCCACTGGCCAAGGCTGAGCTAATTAGAAATGCTGACAATATGTCTCTGTGATAACATATTTAAGAAGAAATCCAAACAAAAGTTGTTGCACAGTTTTAATTTTCCAGCCAGAGAAGAGGAATGAGAACATACAAGGGAAACAACTATGCAGACACTAAGGTCAGTGAAGAAGGAGGGGGAGGAGGTGGTTCAGGTGCCAGAGGTGAGATTCCTCTGCAGCCCATGATGAAGACCATGGTGAAGCATCTGTCCCCCTGCAGCCCATGGAGATCCATGGGGGTATACAGAGATCCACCCACAGGCTATGGACAAGCCCCATGCTGGAGCAGATGGATGACTGAGGGGAGGCTGTGATGCCTTGGGAGGACCGTGGAGAGAGGAATCCCCACTGGACCCATCTGTCCTTGAAGGACTGCACCCTGTGGAAGTGACCAATGATGCAGCAGTTTGCAGAGCTGCTGCTTGTGAGATGGACTCGCATTGCAGAAGTTCACGGACAACTTTCTCCCATGGGAGAGACCCCACAGTGGTGCAGGGGAACAACTCCTCTCCCTGAGCAGCGGGAGAAATAACACATGATAAACTTACCATAACCCCCATTCCTTGTCTCCCTGTGTTGCTGGGGTAGGAGGTAGAGCTTGGAAGGATGGAGGGGTGGGGGGATGTTTTGGGGTGAGTTTATGATGCTTGTATCCCCAAATCATCTGTTCTGTTGGTGTTGAATATTGACTTCTGCAGCTATAAGAGTGGTTCCAGGAGTGAAGAGGGGAGAGAAAAAGGTGCAGAGTTTATCAGACTTGCTTTCCCGCATTCTTCACACAGACTGTGTTGTCTGCAGTGGACAGTGGGAAAGAGCTCTCTTTTTGGTTTTGGTTAGTTTTTCTGGCTAGCTGAGGCAAAGGGTTCCCTGGACTGAGGTGTTTTTCCCTTTTTCGTGGAATTTTTCAAACCTGCTCTGAACTGAAAACCCAGAAAAGCACCAGGGGCTCACATCTGTGACCTACCAGGGCTGGCCTGGGCCATGACATTTCCCAGCGCCAGAGGGACTGACAACAGACTGAGTCCCACAGAAGGGACTTTTCTGAATTTGTCATCTCTTCGGAGCGGCGAGAGGTTTTGCTGTTTAGTATTGTTCATTTTTATGCTGGGGAGTGTTTTGCCTGTTAAATAAATAGCTTTTTCCACTTTTCTCTAAGGAAATATTTTTTCCCTGAATCAGTTGGGGGAGGGACTGCTTGAATCTGTGTTGGAGTCAGTGAGTCGGGGGTCTCTCTGATTTCTTCAGAGTGAAATCAGAGTGCAGGGATTGAATTAAAGTCTTTGGATGGATTGAAGTATGTTAAGCCACTCACACATAATGTAGACGTGTAAGTTTAAGTTTTGGGATGAGTAAGTGAGTCAGTAAATTTTAGTATGAGCTTTAATGTTTTTAGTGAGTGAAAGGTTTAGATGCCAGAGTAGAAGTGCGAGTTCTAGTGAAGGTTGAAAAACATACAAATGTTTTCAGTGGAGGCTCCGGAAACGTGGTTTTAGACAGGGTTTAGACATAATAGAGCTCTAGTAAGAATATTGCTTACATTTTTCAGATAGAACAAGATAGGTCATATGCATAGTTTATACATATTCTAGGATGTTAAGAAACTAGAATTCTAATAGGTTAAGGAGTGATGGTCCGAGTTTGCATCCTAGCTTGTTAGAAAAATCCTATATAAGAGTATGTATTGGGGAGAGCTGGTGCTTTTTGCCACAGCTCTTTGCCATTGCTTTTCTATTTTGCTTTGCTTTTGCTTTGCTTTGCTAGCCATCATCAACACCCAAGAAGAAGATAGGAGCTGCTGCAGCAACATCAGCTTCCCGGGACCTTGACAAGAGCAGCTTCTACTTCTATTTGGGACTTTATGCCAAAACTTAGCATGGACTTTGATGTCTGTAACTGTGCTTTTTGAGACTGATGTGCTTTTGTAATAAACAGCCTTTTAGCAACTATTAGCTGCTTTGCTCATTTAGAAGATAACCCCACACGAAGTTTGGTGCCTAAGAGCACCGGAGGTCATAACCTCACAAATCTGTTTCCTAGAGGGACCCCATTCAGAGCTTTCCTCCCAAATTTTCCCTAAGCCAGGACAGGGGAAGGTGTTTTTAAGGGCTTATTTTATTTCTCATTATCCTGCTCTGATTTTGTTAGCAATAAATTCAATTACAGTAATTTCACGACTATAAGGCGCACCCTTTTGACTAAAATTTTCCCTCAAACCCGGAAGTGCACCTTATAGTCCTGTGCGCCTTATCTGATCTACAAAGTTCGGAAAATTGCGAACCCGGAAGTGCGGTCTGCAAACTGAGCCAGGACCCGCAGGAGCTGCGGCCGTGCGGGGGGAGTCAGGAACCACTGGAGCCGTGGCCGCCGGGCGGGGGAAACCAGGAACCGGCGCGGCTTCCGGGCAGGGAGAAGCGGGGGGAAGTGGCGCAGCCGCGGGGAAGTGCCAAGAAGTCCCGCGGGAAAGTGTCAAGAAGCCCCGTGGGAAAGCACTGATAAGCGGTGAGAAAGGGCCGCAAAAAAGCGGCCAAAAATCACGGCAAAAAGCCGCTGAAAAGCGGCGAAAAATCACCGCAAAAAGCCGCCGAAAAGCGGCGAAAATCGCCGTGAAAAAGCGTCGAAAAATCGCGGCGAAAAGCTGCCGAAAAGCGTCGAAAAATCGCGGCGAAAAGCTGCCGAAAAGCGTCGAAAAATCGCCTCGAAAAGCCGCCGAAAAGCGGCGAAAAATCGTGGCCATAAAGTGGCAAAAAATGGCTGCGAAAAGCCGCCGAAAAACAGCGAAAAATCGCCGCAAAAAGATGGCGAAAAAGCAGCGAAAAACTTTGCAAATTGAGAGCCTTCCAGTAATTCCCTACTTTGTTGTGCGCCGCGCGGCTCCTCGCTGCAAAAAAATAGTGCGCCTTATATTCCGGTGCGCCTTATCTGAGTTACAAAGTTGCGACTCTCAGGAGGTGCGCCTTATAGTCCGGTGCGTCTTATGGTCGTGAAATTACTGTACTATCTTTAATTCAAGCCTGTTTTTCCCGTGATGGTATTTGGTGAGTGATCTCTCCCAGTCCTTATCTAAACCCATGAATGCTTCCTTATATTTTTTTCTTCCCTGCCCAATTGTGGAAGGGAGTGATAGAGCGGCTTTGGTGTGTTCCTGGCATCCAGCCAGCATTAACCCACTACAGTCTTTTGACTCACCTGCTGGTATGGAGATCCTCCCTTTCTCTCTAAATCTTCTCTCATCTCCACCTACCAGCAGAGCTACTCCAAACAGGAAGGAGGGTTGGCAGCAAACAGTTCTCCAGCATCCATCAAGCATGGGTGAGCTTGGAGCATATGTATAATTTTGTTTAGACATTATGTGCAATGGAGAAACCATCAGGGTTGCTCAGACTCCATTCCTTCAAGGAGGACTTCCATACCTACCTCCACCAAGGAGATGTGATGTCTCAGAGCACCTAAGTCCTCCATTCTCTTTTTCTCACTGGGCTTCTTCACACTATGAAATCATAGTCCTTAACCACAAGTTTCCACATGCTAGCAGGAGAGGCTGAGCAATGACAAGAACCTAGAATTTATCCTTGGTCTGCTAAGAAAATGAACAAGCTTATCTTCACATGGGCTTTGCTTCTTCTCACATTTCTTTGGGAAAAATATGCCTGGGTAAAGTCCTCCCCTCCCTTCCCCAGGAGCTGCCAAGGACTGGTACCCCAATTTAGACCCTTTTGCCTTCCCAGTAAAGTGACGGAGGAGGAAAGAGAAACATTTTAATTCCCTACTTGCTGCAAAAGCTGTTAGAAGAACTTGACATGCTCTTTCTTTTGATAGGAGGAGAAAAAAAATAACAGTATCAAACCATAAGTATGCCAGGTGTATGGTATTTCATCATGCTGTGAACTTCAGGAATCAGAGCAGGGCAAGGTTATATTAACCATGTTGGGACCCAATATAGGCATGCTTCAGATATCCTCATACCTAAACACAGGATAGTAGATACACAAGATGGAGATGTGCAGCTGCTGAATAACCAACAATGTGAAGGTACCTACTGACCTGCTCAGCAGAAGTTAACTATCCCCTCTAGGATAGGCATTGCTTTAAAAGTGGACTGTTTGAGAGCAAAAGTTCTATTTATTTGCTCCAAAATACACAGTACATGAAGTCTGAAATAACAGAAATAACAAATATCACAGAATCAACTATGTTGGAAAAGATATTTAAGTTCAAGTCCAACCTATGACCTAACACCACCTTGTCAACTAGACCATGGTACAGAATGCCACATCCAGTCTTTTCTTAAACATCTCCAGAGATGGTGACCACCATTTCCCTGGGCAGCCCATTCTAATAACAAACATCCTTTCCATGAAGAGCTTCTTCCTAATGTCCAACCTAAAGCTTGGTTCTGGGTAATGCCAACTGCTCTGGGTGCCTGCCATTTGTCATCAGTGCAGAATATTGCACAGTGATGCAAAAAGGATGACGTTGTAGAACAAGAATAGTTCAGAGGGGGTTATATTTGCAGATGACACCAAGCTAAGTGGTGCAGTTGATATGCCTGAGGGATGGGATGTCATCAAGATGGACCTGGACAAGTTCGAGAAGTGGGGCTATGGGAACCTCATGAGGTTCTACAAGGCCAAGTGCAAGGTGCTGCACCTGGGTTGGGGCAAATCTTGGTATCCGTACAGGTGGATCCAGTCCAGTCTCCTGCAGTGAGCAGGGACATCTGCAGATGTGATGACTGGTTGACCTTAGCATCTGCATGAGAAAGCGCATATGAAAGGATCATGACCGGTGTACTGGTTTGGCACTAAAGACGACCCACAGAAGCAATTTATTTCTGAGAGGAGCAGCAAGAGCAACCTCTATGTTTGACAAAAGCCAATCAGTGATTGGTTTTTGAAATAAATGGGCCAGGAGACTTGCTCCCTTGAAAGGTCTTTATTGGAAGATCAGCTTGGGTGGGGAACCCGAGGGGCTGCGCATGCCGCCGCTGCTCCCGATGGATGACCCGGAGGAGGAGGAGTGCAGTTTTGTCTTCACAGGCAGAGCTGGGGCTTCCTTCCTCGATGGGAATCCCTGGGAAGTCAACTTTTGGCTCATAGTCCAGGGGTGTCATGTTGGTAAGGTGCTGTCCATATCATGGTGGTGGAATCAAAGCAGCTCGGGGTGGTAACTCATATTCTGCGTTGTTTTCCCAACCTGGAGACACTGGTCTCAGCTCTAGATGTCATTTGGGCTCGTTGTCCTAAGGGGTTTTAGGTCTGAATAATGTCCCAGTGTCCCTTGCACTCCTTTCATTTGCATACGGGTTCATGATGTCATCCTCCTCCCAGGCACCATTTTCAGGGAAGCAGCAATAGCAGCAACACCCGACGGAGGGAAAAAGGGGTACACAGGTGAGACAGAAGGGGGGCTGGAACAGAATGGGGCCAATAATTTAGCATTAACAATTAACATTAATTAGCAACCAGAACAGAGTAAAGCTTAACATTAACAATTACACATGAAAAACTGAAACTTATGAACTTGGTCATAATAATTCCCCCCTCTATTTCTTTGATCAGGCCTTAGCCTGCATCACGTCTGATCTCTGATTCTTGGATATAGAACTTTCTTAGTTTCTGATATTGCTCATATATTTCTCTGGCCCCTTTTTGCTTTTGTTTTTGACTCTTGTTCCTGACATTCCGTTAACATGTTTTTGGTTTGTTTTTGGTTAGTTAGCCCCTAGAGTTGTATGCTGGTTTGGATAGTAGAGGTTACTATTCGGATTAGGCAGGGGAGTAGACATGTAAGATTTTGGCACGGCTCCAGTAGCTCTAGCATGGCCTGGCCCAGCTCAGTGCACCTTCTGTGTAAAATTTTAACCCTTTCAATGCTCGCATAAGACTTGCAGACCTCCTATCCTCCTCCTTTGAGTGAGAAGTAATAGAGCAGAAAAAAAATACACTAAAGTCAGTGAAGTAAGAGCCCAGTTACCAGATGGGAAGAGATTGAAGAGGAGCCATAAAAATTGACTGAAAAAATCTTTTTGTAAGCTATGAGGTGAATTGCACTCCACTGAAGATTCCTATAAATAGTAGAAAAAAATCATAAAGAGGTTGAAGTGTTTAAGAAAAGATCCTTTACCCGAAGACAAAGGACGGACTCTGTTCCTGGAGAATGAAGTATGAACAGAGGAATTTGAGGAAAAAGAGATGGAGAGAACTTTTGCTTTTAAACAGCTTACCCTTAAAAGTAATACTCTAGAAGTTTGACATAGCCCACAAACACAGCTCTAAGAAGGCTGTAGAAATAAGAAGAGCTTCATGATGTCAGGAAAATTAATCCTCAAACACTAGAGGTTTATGTCCAAAAAAGACAGAGGAGTCCCTTTTGCGTTATTTGAATAAAGGGAGAGGCCATAGGGCATTCCCCTTGGATCTCTCAGATTTTTGGAGGACACAGCCTCCTTTGTATCCTATTTTACCACCCGCATTTCCCTCTCTCTTTCCCTATTGGCTGAGGTACTTGAGAGGCACAGACTTCCTGGAATGCCTGATACCTAAGATTCCCCTCTAATGTATAACCGTCCCTTTTAATTTTTAATTCTTAGAGAATTCTTAGTTTTCCCCCCATTGTTTCTTTCATCTTCCAATACCCAGTTTCATTGCTACAGTTTGCTTGTAAAGGCAAATGTCTTTTTCCATTCATCAATCAGTGCAATCAATCCCATTGTTTCTTCTATCTCTCAGTGTTAGCCTTATCTACCAGCAGACCCACAGTTTGTTTGTAAAGACAAATCCAGCATTCCTCTCAACGATTTGAAGATTTCCCCAGGCAGATGCAAATTTTGAAAGTGAAGACACAAGAAAACATTTTTTTTTCTTGGAAAAAATCCTTATAACCAAATCGATAAGAAACTCCTCTCCTTGAAGTAAACTGAAATGATTATTCAAATGAAGGACTGACTAAAGTGTCTCTGGATGTAGTTGTTAAGAGATGTGGGAAGTGAAAGGAAAGAGGGAGTAGTCTAAAAGTCTTATTCTGAATTTCTTTTTTTTCTGTGTTGTTAATAAATTTATTCTTTATACCCTTTTAAGTTTTAGGCCTGTGTGGAGAATAGGGACATGCGTGCGGAAGATATCGGACTGTACGGGTAGAAAGGGCCCCTTCCCTCTGCAGTCCGAGCTGAGTGACCCCTGCTCGGCATCCAGCCGTGCCCAGCCGGACGTGAGCAGAAGGAAATGACTCTGACTGCCCAAGTTATAAAAACCCCTGTAACCCCTTAATAAACGCCATTTGCCATCCACCACATTGGTGTTTGTGAGCAGATGGACCGAGTGACCCTGGGGTGGGTCACCGTGCCAGTTCCTGAACCAGGTCGCCACGACAAGTAAGGCAACAGGCCTGCCTTGTTTTTGCTCCTAATCCTATCTCACAACAAAAATTAAGTATATTAGAATTGGCAAACCTAAACTAAACCAAAACATTTTTTGTGGAGAATGTGGGCAAATTAATAAAGGTGTGAGATGAAATCAGTAAAAGGAGTAAAGGCAAGGCATGTATTAGATTATAAAAATGAAGTAGGAAGTAGAAATAATGGTAAAATATCTAGGGGTGGTGGTTATTGGTATTTTTTTTCCTTTTCCTGTTTAATGTAGTAAGTTAATTGTAATTTTAAAAATAATTTTGAAAGGTGATTCATGGATGTGAGGGGTGGAGTGTGCTGGTTTTGCATGGAAGTCACCTAGGAGGAGGGCACACACACATACACACAGAGGCTTTTCCCTATGAGAACTTCCCATGTGAGTTGATGGAACTATTGGAAGCTGATTTAATAATTGACAGCCTGGGAAACCAATTAGAGAAGCTACTTTGCCTTCATGAATCACATTAGTAAAAGTAAGAAGTTCTCATTTGATTTCCAGCTTGTGAGGAGGTAAGGCCAGCCGGCCCTGCCCAGCCCGGCCCAGCCTGGCCCCCTCTCCATGTGGCCCGGCCTGGCAGGGGTGGGGTTGGGTGCCACCGGGCCCACACCCCTCCTGTTTTCAAACAGGGGACCTGATGGCCTGAGAAAAGAGAAGTCTTTGCTGTGAAAAACAAGTTTCACTGTCCTGGTAAAATTTAAAAGGTTTAATAAAAAGATAATAGGAGACACACATAAAGCAAAGGGTTAAAATGGCCGGGTGCTTGGCAAGCTGCCAAAAGTACATGGTTGCTTTGACAACGCCCTTTTAAATACACTTTACACTACATCAACTTGTTGCATATTTATAGTTGTGATATGTTGGTATAATTCGTGTTTATATGATATAAGAAGGTTGAATAAAATAAAGAAATAAAATAAGGGAACTTTTCAGCCACTGCCACCAGCACCCAGAGCCATAGACAAAAGCCTTAATTAGCATATCAACAAACCTAGCTCAACGATCCTGAAACCACTGGATAACCTAACAGGAAAGATCATCCATAAAGAACACGTCAAATACCACATATCAGACAGCCGGGAGGTTCCTGGGAGTTCCCCCATACCAACGCCAGTTCCCGTAAATCCAATCACTTCCACGGGNGGGGGGGGGGGAAATTACATTACAAAGCTTCCGTTCCAGTAAGCGTGAAACAACATTCCCAAGGAAAATTACACATCAATACGGAGCAGACGCAGCCCTCATCAGGATTCATCGACGCGCAGGAAGGACCTTTGTCCAGGGCAGCACCAAGAAAAGGTTTAATCTGAATATTAAAATCCGCAGCAGAAACAAAGGGAACTCTCGCCTCAGGCCAGAAAAACTGTATAAAAACTGGGCTCCCGGGGTTGGAAGTGGTGAACACAGGGGAATCTGATGCGATAGAGGTCAGATCAGTGTGTGTGTTCACCCGGCACTGATTCCCGGGCTCGGTGCTGTCCTGTTTTGTTTGTGGCTTCCCAAGACCGTATTTTCAGTCGCAAAAATAAAAATTGCTGTTTTACTATTTAATTCGGCTTGATTCGATTATTATCTATAACATAGTCTTTCTTGCATAGTAAAACAATTTCTGGGAACTATTTAGCATGGTCCCTTTTTGGTTCCGCCTTTTTAGAGCATGTGTGTTTCTTGGCTTGTGGTTTTAATTCCCTTCTTATCATCTTTTAATTTGGGTGGTGGTCCTAGCCTTTTGCAGCCGGTGAGTGTTGATAATTGTCATGTCAGCTGCAGGGTCCCCATCACACCTTTATGGGCTGTTATCTCAACTAGGCGGGTAGTTTAAGCATACTATCTCTAAAAAACTTCTGTCCAACTTTTCCTATTAGAAGAAAAGAATCTATATTCATATAGAAAAGCTATATAGCATTTATCCCAATAGTTGCGAAAAGCCAATAATATGTCATGCACTTATAACAATGCTAAGATCCTAGCTTTCCCCCTTGTGATATATGTTGTTTTAATTCGTGTTTATATATTAAAAAGTTGTATAGAATAAATAAAGAAAACTTTGCAGCCACTGCCACCGCACCTGGAGCCCTAGACAAAGGCCTTAATTAGCATATCAACAAACCTAACTCAATGGGGGAAGATCAAGTACCACCACTATCAGACAGCTGATCACCTCCACCGGGAAAGATTGAATTCCAAAACTTCGGTTCCCATAAGGAAATTACACCTCAATGCGAAGCAAACACAGCCCCATCAAGGACTCATCAACGCGCAGGAAGGACCTTTGTCCAGGGCAGCACAAGAAAAAGAATTTAATCTGAATATGAGAATCCACAGCAGAAACAAAGGAAACTCTCTCCTCAGGCCAGAAAAACTGTATAAAATCTGGGCTCCTCAGGATGGCAGGGTGAACACAGAGGGATCTGATGCAATAGAGGTCAGATCAGCATGTATATTCACCCGATTACCCGGGCCGGTGCTGTCAGGGTTTTTTTCGCTTGTGGTTTCCCAGGACCGTATTTTCGGTCGCAAAAATAAAAATTGCTGTTTTACTATTTAATTCGGCTTGATTCGGTTATTTATTTATAACACCTTCCAGCATGGCCATAGCTCAGCAGGGCCCTGCCACCGTCTGAGAGCAGCTGTGGGGAGGCGAAGCCCCCCAGCCACCTACGCAGCTTGGGAGAATGCAGCTGGGGTCCGTTTTGACAGAGCCCCCCCCACACACCAATTTGCTTGCTGGACTTTGCAATTTGACCCAGCCTCCCCCAGCATGGTCTACACTGCCTAAGATCCTGGCACAGCTCCACCAGCTCCAGCTGGCCTGGCCCAGTCCCGTGCACCTTCTGTATAAAATTTTAACCCTTCCAATACTTGGATAAAACTTACAAACCTCCTATCCTCCTCCTTTAAATATAAATAATAAAACAAACAAAAAAATTGCACTAAAGTCAGCAAAGTAAAAACCCAGTTTCCAGAAAAAAAAGTCTCTATTCCTAGAAAATAAAATATGAACAAAAGAATTTGAAGAAAAATAAATTAAAAAAGCTTTTAAACAACTTACCCTTAAAAATAATACTCCATAAGTTTAACATAGCCTACAAACACAGCTCTAAGAAGACTGTAAAAATAAAAAAAAAAAATTCACAATTTGCAGATTTTCCCAAGCAAATGCAAATTGTAAAAGTAAAAACACAAGAAAACTTTATTTTTTCTCTTAGAAAAAATCCCTATAATCAAAACAAAAACTCCTGTCCTTAAAGTAAACTAAAATAATTATTCAAATAAAAAAACTGACTGTGACTGCCAGGGCTTAGGTTCTGCCCTGGACCGCCACAACAAGCCTGGATAAAATGCTCCATATGGAACACCTTCTGCTGGCTGCTTCAGGCAGATTTCAGCCACAAGGTCCTTGGATGCAAGCAATGCCTAAAGCCTAAGCTATCAGCTCTTTTGTGAGTTTCATCTTGGCTTGCAGGACCTTCTTTGCCAGCAAAAGAGATCGAGTGTTCTACACAGATGTTTCCACAGACTATTCCATCCGTGAAGGGGGTCCAAGCAGCAGTCCGAATACATGGAGTGCTAAAGGGATTGGGATGGCTTAGAAAACGAACCAATAATATAAAGGATCGAAAACTATCCAACTACTTATAGGTTCTAGGTAGAAAGTAACCAATTACTTAAAAGATTCAAAACTAACCAATTATCACACAAAGAGATAAGCAGGGGTCTAACATATTTCTAGCATTAGTCATTCTAAGTATACAATTTCTTATCTAAGGGATGATTTTCCAGGTAGGCCCTGTTAAGGTATCTGCTTCTTCCACAACTGACTATCTCTGAATGTAATTGTTAAAAAATATAAAAAGTAAAAAAAAAAAAAAAAAGTCATCTAAAAGTCTTATTCTAATTTCTTTTTTCTCTGTGTTATTAATAAATTCCTTCTTTATACCCTTTAAGTTTTAAACCTACCTTATTTTTACTCCTAATCCTATCTCACAAAAAAAATTAAGTACAGTAATTTCACAATTATAAGCCGCACTTCCAGGTGTCAGCAACTTTTCATTCTTTGTCCATATATAAGCCGCACCTGATTATAAGCCCCAGGTTACAATACAGAGGGCGATAAAAGGTATCTATTCTATCACCATCTGTTGAGGGTGGGGGCAGTGATATTCTGCTAATGAGCCATCCATTGAAACCAGTAGGGCATTGTTCTCTATCTTTTCACAACTCATCCTTCTTCCAAAGAGTCATTTTCTGCTAATGGCCCATTGAGTCCCACTGTGTGACTGATAAAATTACTTCATCCCACTGGAAGTTGCTCCAGGCAGGGGAAGGGCCCAAAATTTCTTACTAAAATAAAACAGAGGTGTGAGGGACACTAAGTAGCCCCCTTTCTCCACTGGGCGCCAGAGGGAAGCTGGATTTCTACACATCTCCACTGGACCTCCGGAAGGAAACTGCACCTTCTACAGGACCACTGCTTCAACTGAATCACATCTGTCACTGCAAGAGGACTACAGCCACCATTTAATGGGACTGCTACCAACACCCTGCCTAACGGGGTGTCAGGTTGTACTCTGACTTTGTCAGGGTTTGGGGGTTTGTTTCTTTGTAGTACTGTATTTCTATTTTAATTTCCCTAGTAAAGAACTGTTATTCCTAATTCCCATATCTTTTCCTGAGAGCTGCTTGATTTCAAAATTATCATAATTTGGAGGGAGGGGGTTTACATTCTCCATTTCAAAGAGAAGCTCCTGCATTTCTTAGAAGACACCTGTCCTCCAAAGTAAAACAGCCACTTTTCATTCTTTGTCCACATATAAGCCGCACCTGATTATAAGCCGCACTTCGGGTTTGGACCAAAATTTTAGTCAAAATTGTGCGGCTTATAATCATGAAATTACTGTATAATAAAATTAGCAAACCTCACTAAACCAAAACAAAGAGCAAGAAACATTCTGCTCTGCCATTTGTTAACACATTGGTTAGTGGTTACAGTAATTTCACGACCATAAGGAGCACCGGACTATAAGGCACACCCTCCGGGAGTCGGCAAATTTCGCAACTTTGTACATTATATAAGGTGCACCAGACTATAAGGCATTTTTTTTTTTTTTCAGCGAGGATGTGCCCCCAGCTCCCCCTGTTCGGGTGCTGGCCGAGGCCCTGCCTCAACCCAGCAGCCATGGGGCCCCGGGCTCACCTGTACCCGGCGGGGCCGGGGCATGCCTGCCGCCGCTCTGCCCTGCCTCCCCGTGGCTGGGGCACGCCTGCCAGGGTGCCGGAGGCCCCCGGACCCCTCTGCACCCGGCAGCGGCGGCCCTGCCCCCACCTGGCAGCCGTGGCCCTGCCGGCTTCCCCCGCGGCTCGCAGCTCACACTTCCGGGTTTGCAAATTTCCGAACTTTGTCCATTATATAAGGTGCACTGGACTATAAGGTGCACTTCCGAGTTCAGGGGAAAATTTTAGTCAAAAGGGTGCGCCTTGTAGTCTTGAAATTACTCTAATCTCCTGCCTGGTTGCATAGTTTGATCTTAAATTGTAAACAGCAAAATATAAAAAGTTCACATGTTTAATAAAGCCTTTCTGTTGCACCACAATGATGTCCGTGCTTCAATCGCTACATCTTCCACAAGACTGAATGCAGTACCACAGGTGGGGTCTCATGCGAGCAGAGCAGAGGGGCAATTATGGTCTCTCGAAAGAGTCTTTGTGTGCCAAGATTGGGGCTTTGCAGTTAGCAGAACCCTGCTCCTGAAGGCATATTTAGGCATCTAAATCTATGTGAAGCCCTCTTCCTGGCTCACCCAGGACATTCCTGCTGTCCCACTGCAGCAGCATGCTCTCCTTAGCAGCAAGGACTCTTCATTCTCTACTCATGGTCCTGAAAATTTAACAGTTTTTTGTGTATTTTTTTTCTGAAGTTATTATTCTGGGTAATATGGTTTGTTTGTGTCGTGGTATAAGGGACAGTATTGCCAGAAAAAGAAAAAGGCCAGAGTTTTTTCCCAAAATGGATAGTGAAAAAATTCCCTCCCTCCCAGTTTACTATAATTTGGATATTAAGGAACTCTCAGGCAAAAGGTATGGGTTTTGGAATAACAGTTCTTTACTGATATATCTGCAAGACAAACAAGAACAACATCAGCTATGAACAGATCGGTGACAAAACAGAATGAAACACAGTCCCAGTCCTTTTGTCCGGTCAGGCCACACGGTCCCGGTGGAGCGGGGAGGAGGAGTGGCATTTTTTCTCAGTCGCGGGAACTGCAGGTGCAGGCAGGCTGCCATGGCAAGGCTGTCCCAGGTGGGAGATGGGTGAAGGAAAAGAAACCTCCGCTCACCGTTTGCGTCCCGGTTCTCAGTGCTGTTCTCAAAAGCAGGAAGCTGTAGCAGTGTCGGCGTGCAGGGCCTGGTGACACCACGGAGCAAGAAAGAAGTTCTCTCCTCCACGTTCGGGCCGGTGAGCGTGAGTGGCTCATCGCAAGGACAAAGGTGTTTTGGTTTGGAAGACAGATGTCTGTAAGGGAATGCAAAAGTTTTTTTTTAGATTGGAGAATGTAAATTTTCTTTTTTTGAATTATTATAATTTTGAAATTAAGGCACTTATAGGCAAAGATATGAGGATAGGAACAACAGTTTTTTATTTGTATAATAAGGTAAACAAAATAATAATGATGGAATTAATAACTAATAGAATTAGGGACTTTGTAATAGTTTTTTTGGTTGTGAGCCTTTTTTTTTTGTTGTACTGCCACAGTCAGCAGGGAGTGTTGTTAGGTTTTTGGTGGATAGGGTAGGTGGGATGATTTTTGCATGACTGCAGGGGGCGCTGTGGCGTAAGCACGCAGTAATGGCGGCTGTGTCTGAGACGGGAAGAGATGGAAAAGAGAGGCTGTGCTTCACAAACTCTGGAGCAGTCGATTCCGGTGCTCTAGCAGGACTTTTGGAAGCAGTAAGCTGAAATGGCAGGGCATCCCAGCAGGGCAGGGGATATGGGGTCTAGAAGCAGAAGAAGGTGGCAGCTCCTGGCTGGGTTATGGTGGTGGTAGTGGCAACTGTCCTCCTCTGAAGCTGAAAGTGAGGGAGAGAGCAAATATCTGCCCCCTACTCTCATTTTACTTGCTTCTAATCTCTCGATATCTCTGTCCCTCTGACAAACTCTTAAAAACTAGAAGAGTTCCCCCTCCCCCATCTTAAGTACCCAACCATCAGTGCTTCTTAGCAACTCAATGAAAAAAATTCTATAAGTAACAAAAAAACCTCAAACCTAACTCTAAACACAAGGAGAACCAGGATCCATCTCTGCCTCTTGCAGATGGTGGTACAATTAACAGGGAGCGGGAGAGGATCTTGGCATACTTCCACGGCTTGGAGATCCAACCCATCCTGGTGACACTTTGGCTACTGTGGCTCAGGGTGGCAGCCGCTTGCTGTCACCCATGGTCATGGTGGTTGTCCACATGCATGATCCTTCATGCAGTGGGATGAACATCTGGCACAGGTAGAGGAGGTGACACAATGGCTGGCCACAGATGTGGACATAGCCCATATGCCCATAGGTGCTCTGGGCCACATCTGATGCCTTTTCACTGGTCCTAAAATCACAAGCCAGACACAGTTAGGTGATAAAAAGGGGTTACCTTTATAAGGATCCTTAGTTGCACAATTCACCAGAAGGAAAACGCCAAAGATGCACATGTAGCATAATGTGTATACAGTTTTTATATGTTTAACAAATTAGCATATCTGACAAAAATCACCAATTAGAAGCGTAAGTGATTAAGTAATTCCCCCTTTTTGGTTCCACGCCTTCTTTAGCCCCCCTTTAGATTAGAACTAAACTCTGTTTATGAAAATGTGTCTTAAAGAGCTGTTTTCAACCTTGACTTCCAGGAAGAGGCAAGATAGGATAGGAGCCTTGCACCCCCAGCTTGGAGCCACTGGAATTTGTTGTCTTTCTGCCTAGTTGGGTAGGGAAAAGTACTGGAGTTTACTATGAATACAATAATAGGCTACAGAGCTACAAATATATGTGTGAAAAATATAGATAATATATAAAAGAAAAAAGGCAAAAATCAATTCAGCATCACATCAACCTGCTTCTGAGCAGTGTTTTAGCCTTGTCAAGGATGGTGCAGGCCCATGCAGTGTCAAACCAGAGCTGGGATGTTGCAAATCCAGCCACTGCTTCTACATTGCTCACCAGCAGCAGGGCTTACATGCCATCTTGGGGCACTTATAGAACAGAGGAGCAATATATGTTGACAGCACCTCATGCTGCTGGTCCATACATACCAGTTCTGGAGTGTGTATTGGGTATGGTTATCATTCCTGCAGGGAAGCAGGTCTCTGGGGCAGGTAAGGGGACTGTCCCAGATAAAACAAGTGACAAGGACAAAAGGAAATGGCCTCAGGTTGCATCAGGGTAGATTTAGATGGGGTATTAGGAAAAATGTCTTGGCCAAAAGTACTGTCAAGTGCTGGAACAGGCTGCCCAGAGAAGTGGTGGAGTCACTATCCTTGGAAGGATCTAAAGATGTGTTGATGTGGCACTTGGGGACATGGTTTAGTGGTGTGCTTGGCAGTGCTGGGTCAACAGTTGGTCTTGATCTTAGAGGGCTTTTCCAACCTAAACAATTCTGTGATCTGAGACTGGCTTTTCAGAGGCCTGGGCTGATGGTCTTTAGTTGTTCATGTTGTGGTCTAGGTGTTGTGGTGGGAATGAAACACTAATCTTAGATAAATTAGGATTTTAGTTAAAAGTCAGAAGAAACTGGGCTTGAGATAGTTACTTGAAACTTAAATACAGTAATTTCACGATTACAAGCTGCACCATTTTGACTTAAGTTTTGCTCCATAACCGGAAGTGCGGCTTGTATTTGGGAGCAGCTAATATATGAAAAAAAATTCAGAAATTTGCCAACCGGAAATGCGAGAATGCAGAAGCCCCAAGCCGGTGCAGCTCTCCGGCAGGGGAGGGTGAGCTGAGCCGAGCTGGCCCGTGCAGCTCTCCAGCAAGGGAGGGGGAGCTGAGCCGGGCCAGGGCAGTTCCCCGGCGGGGGAGGGGGAGCCGAGCTGAGCCAAGGCAGCTCCGCAATGGCAGCGGGGGAGCCGGGCTGAGCCCCCACAGCCCTGAGCCAATAAAACCCCACGTTCCTGCGATTCTGTTACTAATTGGCCACTTTGTGAAAGTTGCACAGGGATCCTCGCTGCGAACAACAGAGCGGTTTATAATTGAGTGCGGCTTGTAATCGTGAAATTACTGTAATTGATTGCCTGTCAATTTATGTTTGCTTAGCTGTGCTTGCAATGGGAAAGGATGAAACTAGTAGGTAGGTCCAAAGAACACAAACAATTGCAACCAGAAACTCATTCTTTGCAAAATTGGAGTTGCCCCAAAAGCCACTTGTATTGTCATTGATAGAAAAGGTCTAGAGTTCAGGACAAAAAAGACTCTCCTTACTTCCTCCTTTTAAGATCCCTCCCCACAAAAACAACCCCTGACTTAATTCAAGAAGCCAACCAGGCATGCTTAAGAGCTATTCAAGCTAATTACCATAGGAAGCAGGGAATGGGAGGGACTGGTATTATGAATATGTATTTCTTTGAACCTTTTGTCAATAAATAGACTCTGTGATCACCTGTAATTTTGCAGTACGCATTAGGGGGCTACCCCACACTGATGCCCAGCGCTGAATAAACATACACATTCTAACTTTAAATTGTTAGAGAGTCTTTTGTCCATCACAGTTGAGTATGGGTGTTAGACCAATACTCATATTTTGGTAAATCAGGACATGCATCTCAGTATGAATGGTCTGTCTGAGACTCCTGCCTCACATGGGGCTTCTGTAGTCCTCTTCTTGTTAAACACTTAGATGGGTGTTCTGTGGATTGGGGTTATGTTTCTTCTTTTCTTGGAGTTTTCCTTGGGATTTGGAAACATCATCTTGTTTTGCCTCCATTCCCCACCAACACCAGCTGTGATGTTTCCTGTTTTCCTGTGGCATTTGTAGAGTCAATGTTGTCTCTTGCTGCTGCTGTCAGACTGCATATTGACAGTATGGCTTCAGTCATGGTTTAGTGCCCCTGACCAGAGGCTACACCAAGCACCCAAAACCTCCTCCTTCCCCCCTTGGTTGCAGAGGAGTCTGTCTAAACCTGGCCTCTGTGGGCTGTGGTCTCTGCCACCTCAAACTCATCCAGAGATGATTCTCAGTGCAGCTGCTGAGTTTGGCTTTCTTGTGGATGCATTCTTTTCCCTCAACCTGAGATGTTTACTTTTTCCTAGACCTGAGATAATTAAACAATAGTGTCCCCTTTATCTTATCTAGGCAACTTAACCCACAGTCCAAAGTTCCAGTCAGACATCTTGAAGGAGGGGTGGATTTCTGTGGTTGTAGCTTCTTTATAGTTTTTGCTATAATGGACAAAACTCTTTCATAACAATGTTTAAGGCATGAACCATTTCAGTCTCTGACAGTAGCCTTTTTGTGACAGCCCAAACATAGGTCCCCAGTAGGTAGCATGTAGTAATACTGAACAAGTCTGGGCCTTGGACATGTCTGAACAAGTCCAGGCCATGGTTCGGGTTGTGTGCACCAGCCAAACGATATTTAGCTATTGTTGTCCATATTTTGCTGCTTAGATGCTTTTTCCCTGTACTTTGCTGTACTTTCTCATGCTTGGCTGTTTTTGTATATTTCTTAGCTTAGAACAATGTTTATAACAGGTGCATGGGGGAGACAATTTTAGGGGATTTTTCTGTAACTTGTTTGAGACCCTTCAAGGTTGCTGAAACATAATCTATGCTAAATTGGGAGAGCAAAGAATGAAAAACAGCATGCCGAGATTAGAAGACCTGAGATAAAGGTGGGCGGTGAAGACCTGGACAGTGACCAATCACTTAACCTGGAGGGCATGTGCAAGGCACATAAAAAAGATACAGGCATCAATCAAGTGATGCGTGATCGCGTGGACAGTAGTCTTAGAGTGTATAATTAGGACCAAATGTAAACAATAAATCAGCTTCTGCATAATCATATTGATTTGGTGTCCAGAAGTCCACTTATCTCCCGCAGTAGCAAGCCTCTCTAGAGAGGTTGTCCAGATGAAAAATGACCACTTCTGTACTTTTCAGTGAGGAGTCACCAATAAGTAACACCCTCCATGATGTTTTGGTGTTGCTTATTCTAATAGGGGTGGCTGATTGTACTTAGTAGGATTCTCCTCTTTTTGATCTTGACTACATATCTATCTCGTAAGGGCACATTGCTAGCACAGGGACGACTCTTCCACCTGCTCCGAGCAGGGACAAGAGTCCATTCTCCCTTGTCTTGTGAATTAGACAAGTCTAATGGCTCAGGGTAAGATGCTAATGTACCTTCACCTTCCAAGGATTTAAGGCAGGACTGTTGCTCTGCATGTGTGAAAGCATAATACCAGGTGTCCTGGTTTGGAGGACAGGTGTCTGCTAAGAAAGGCAGAAGCCTCTCTTTGAAATGGAGAATGTAAACCCCCTCCCTTCAAATTATTATAATTTTGAAATTAAGTGGACTCTCAGGCAAAAATATGGGAAATAGGAATAGCAGTTCTTTACTAGGAAAACTAAAATAGAAATACAGTATTAGAGGGAACAAGCCAAAACCACTGACAGAGTCAGAATACAATCTGACACCCCGTCAATAAGGGTGTTGGTAGCAGTCTGATTAAATGGTGGCTGCAGTCCTCATGGAGTGACAGATGTGGTTTGGTTGAAGCAGTGGTCCTGTAGAAGGGTGCAGTTTTCCTCTGAAGGTCCAGTGATGATGTGGAAAGGTCCGGTTTTCCTCTGAAATCCAGTGGAAAGAAGGCTGCTCTGGTGTACAAATCTGTTTTTATCTTGGTAGAAAAGGCTTGGCTCCTCCCCCTGGCTGCAGCATCTCCCAATGGGATGATGCAATTTTATGAGTCATACAGTGGGACTCAATGGCCCATCAGCAGATGATATCTTCCTGGAGGAAGGATGGGTTGTTAAAAGATAAAGATGACTGCCCCACCTGGTTTTAACAGATGGCCCATTAGTAGATAATATCTCCCACAGAGATAAGGATCACTGCCACACCCGGCTTGAACAGATGGTGATAGAATACACATTTCTGGTCACATTCTGTATTGTAACCCAAGACATCAGGCATCAGTCTCCCATTCAGATTTCTAGATAGTACAGCAGCTGGTGAGCTCTTCATGCAGTGTTGCAACCTCCTCAAAGAGTTTGTCTATCTGGGCACACTTGCACCCATGGCGCTCACCTCTGCCTTCAGGCTC
Source organism: Turdus rufiventris (assembly GCA_013186435.1). Taxonomy (NCBI): domain Eukaryota; kingdom Metazoa; phylum Chordata; class Aves; order Passeriformes; family Turdidae; genus Turdus; species Turdus rufiventris. The sequence continues at coordinate 34,430 of PYHW01009282.1, forward strand.
CAGGGGGACTTTCACATTCTGAAGTTTCCCACAGCTGAACGCTTAGGTAGCTCTCTCAGCCTTTGAGAGCTCTGTTAGGGTATAGGCATCTACCTGGGGAGGGTGTGATGCCTCTGTCTGGGTTTCAGCCTCAGCTTGGGAGTTGCAATGGGTAGACACCATTTTTCTTGCCAAACAAAGGCTGATGCATGTTTACCACTCAATAGGATGGAGTGGCCCCTCCTCTGCATCCTTCCTCGCAAACTGCCGCACTAACTGCCATGTAACATCCTGTTTGCCTGCCATGTTTGCCACACTCCCTGTTTCTCAGGCTCCCTGGAGCTATTTAAATCTCCCATAATTGCCCCGGCTATGCCTTTATCCACATTAGCCTTGTTTGCAAGACCTGACAGTGATGCCTTTTTCGGGCTTACCTAGAAGCAGAGGCCGAACAAAGTTAAAAGAATAAAAGTGGATATATTTAATGAAGGGCCTTCAGGTACATTAAGGGCAGACAAAGCCTCCCCAAGGGGCTACACCCAACATGGATGATGGTCATGAGTTTTTAATATAATTATGTTTGGTCTATTTACATATCAGAGGTTAATCTTCCAATTATAGCTTCAGGTAATGAAGTCACATTTCCCCAGTTTGCTCCTCCCCAGTTCACTTTTGTTTATACTTTTTGGGGCCTGAGGCTGTAGGGTATCCTTGAGTTTCAGGTCTAGAAGGATTGTTTTGTCTGACCAAAATGTGTAGACAGTAGCTAACACTTTATATGGAGTTTAGTTATGTACTAATGCAGTACAGGATTTGAAAAATATAAAGGCTAAAACCTTAAGGCATCACCAGGACCTGACTGATTCCTGATGGGTCACTCAACTGTTACCTGGGTTTCCCTGACTCAGGGAACCTCCTATCCAGATCGATCTAGTGCTACCTACTGTAGCTGCTGGTACTGTCGCCACTGTTGCCACTAAACTTGCTGAGTAACAGTTTATTTCTGGTGTGTTATGAACCAGTTTAATACAGAAGAGCATGGAAAACTACAGTAATTTCACGACCATAAGGCGCACCGGACTATAAAGCGCACTTTTTTTTTTTGCAGCGAGGCTCCGCCCCCAGCTCCCCTTGCGCAGTTGCTGGCTGAGGCCCCGCCTCAACCTGGCAGCCATTGGCCCCGGACCACCCTGTACCCGGCGGGGCCAGGGCATGGCCTCCGCCGCTCCGTGGGGCGTCCCCGGGGCCGGGGCATGGCCGCTGCCTGTCCATCCGACGTCCCCGGGGCCGGGGCATGGCCACCACCGCTCCGTGGGGCGTCCCCCGGGCCCCGCTGCTCCGGAAGCACCCTGGCGCTCTGGGTGACTCGATGCCGGCAGGCTCGCCCAGTGCCGCCGCTGCCCTGAAGCTGACGGCTCTTCCCCCCCCNATGCGGTGGCGGCCCCGATTCCGGCAGCTTCCCCCCCCCGTGCGGGGGATGACCCTGATGCCAGCAGGCCCGCCCCGCGGAGTCCCTCTCCCCTCACATCCCGATGTTGCTGAGGGGTCACTCCCCCTCGCAGCCCGGCAAAGCCCCACAGGGCCACTCCTCCCAGCCAGCCACAGCCGCCCGGGGCCACTCCTCCTCCCAACCTGGCAAAGCCCCGCGGGGCCACTCCTCCTCCCAGTCAGCCACAGCCCCGCAGGACCTCTCTCCCTCCCCACAGCCCGGCACAGCCCCGCGGGGCCACTCCTCCTCCCAGCCCCAAGCATGCGGTGCAGTGAGAATCATCCAGGCAGCAGTGAGGGCAACACCAACGGAGATGCTTTTCAACTTTGGACAAGGGTGTGGCTTCTGATAGGAACACAAGCAAAATTTGTTAACTTTAAGTTGGGAGAGGAGGAATAGGGTTCTCCCCCCTTTTTTTAACTAAACTCTAAGGATAGGGGAGTGGATATAAGGTTAGGAGTTTGCTAAGCGTTATAAGGAGGGAGCAATGGGGTCTTCAGCAGGGTTAACAACATCCAAACATCTGTTCTGTTGCCAGGCTAAGTCTGGCCTACGATTTGGCTGAAACAGCAGAAGGCTGTTTAGCTTTTTGTTTCATCTGCTGTCGTGTGACAGGAAGAACTATTTTCTGTTGTGTGGGAGCTCTGCGATGTCTCCTTCTCCGGGCCGAGCTGGTCTGGCTTTGAGGAGGTTTGGTGTTTGACTCAGGAGAACTTATGTTGGTATTTTTAGATGTGATTTTTGCAGTACCTAGGTTTTCCCTGGGAACCACCTAAGACCTGAAGGCAGGGACACACATGCCTATCCCTGTCCCCAGGTGATCAGTTGAAAAGGTGCATAAACTTGGTGTGTTTCTGGGTCTTTTACCAACACTGGTGGTTTTTCTGTGAGCTTAGCTTGGGTTGGGTTTGCAAAGTGTCAGAGAATACGAGGATTAGGCTCCGATGCTGAGCAATTGAGGAAGTTGATGACATAGAGAGTTTTGCAGAGTCTTTCAACCGGAGACAAAATTTCTGTGTATCTGTGCTGCTGGTTGAGGACTCTTTTGAGAGTTTGGTGGGTTCTTTCTACAATGGATTGTCCTGTGGGGTTTTCTGGAATTCCCCTAGTGTGTTCAATTCCCCATTCATTGAGGAACTTTTTTCGTTCTTGGAATTTGTAAGCGGGCCCATTATCAGTTTTTATCATTTTTTGAACTCCCAGAGTAGAAAATGCAAGGAGAAAATACTTGAAAACATGAGTGGCCTTTTCCCCTGCATGAGCTGATGCAAAAATTGCTCCAGAAAATGTGTCAACTGACACGTGCACATATTTTGACTTC
>PYHW01009285.1:6759-19353 GCA_013186435.1 Turdus rufiventris
CATTCCTGTCTCATTCAAAATAGTAGAAAATAAGGTATGTAAAACCATGAATTAAAAATTTGTTTTAATGATCTGGGTTACATTAAAAGCTGAATTACAGTAATTTCACGACCCTAAGGCACACCGGACTATAAGGCGCACCCGCCGACAGCCAGCAAAATTCTCAACATGTAGATCAGATAAGGCGCACCAGACTATAAGGCGCATTTTTTTTTTTTTTGCAGTGAGGCTCCACCCCCAGCACCACTTGCGCGTTTGCTGGCTGAGGCCTTGCCTCAACTTGGCAGCCATTGACCCCCTGGCTGGCCTGTACCCGACGGGGCCAGGGCATGGCCGCTGCCGTTCCGTGGAGCGTCCCCAGGGATGGGGCATGGCCGCCGCTGCTCCGTGAAGCATCCCCGGGGACAGGGCAGGGCCGCTGCCGCTCCCGTGGAGCGTCCCTGGGGACGGGGCAGGGCCGCTGTCGCTCCGTGGAGCGTCCCCAGGGATGGGGCATGGCCGCTGCCTGTCCGTCTGACGTCCCCGCGGATGGGGCATGGCCGCCACCACTCCGTGGAGCGTCCCCGGGGATGGGGCATGCCCGATGCCGCTCCATGGAGCTTCCCCAGGGCCGGGGCATGGCCGCCGCCATTCCGGGGAGCGTCCCCGGGCATGGGGCAGGGCCACTGCCGCTCCGTGGAGCGTCCCCGGGGCCCTGCTTCTCCAGGAGTCCCCTGGCACTCCGGGTGACCTGATGCCGGCAGGCTCACCCTGTGCCGCCGCTGCCCCAATTTCAGCAGCTCTCCCCTTCCCCGTGCCGGGGCTGCCCCGATTTCAGTGGCTCTCCCCTTCCCCGCGCCGGGGCTGCCCCGATTTTGGCGGCTCTCCCCTTCCCAGCGCTGGGGCTGCCCTGATTTTGGTGCTTTCTATTCCCCCCGCCCCTGGGCCGCCCTGATTTCGGTGGCTTTCTACCCCCACCCCACCCCGCGCCAGGGCCGCCCCGATGCTGCATGGGGGATGCCCCGATTCCAGCTTTCCCTGCCCCAGGGAGCCTCTCTCCCCTCACATCCCGACATTGCTGCGGGGTCACTCCCACTCCCAGCCAGCCACAGCCCCGCGGGGCCACTCCCTCTCACAGCCCGGCCCTGCTGCGGGGCCACTCCCCCTCGCGGCTCGCACTTCCGGGTTGTCAACTTTCGCCGCTTTGTCCCTCAGGTAAGGCGCACTGGACTTTAAGGCGCACTTCCGGGTTCGAGGGAAAATTTTAGTCAAAAGGGTGTGCCTTATAGTCGTGAAATTACTGTACTTTCCAGCTACTAGCACTCCATGGAAACTGAAAATATTATTAAACTGCAGGAACCACAGGAAACAACACCATGAAGTCTTTCAATGTGACAACAAGGTTAAAGCCCATTTGAAGAAAATTCTCATTTTAGATGCCTTTCCACTGAGTGAGAACTAAGAGATTTCTAATTTTATATTTTGTCTGTGTTTACATTTCTGTGTCTACAAACACTTATTGAGCATATTTGTAGTGTACGTATGTAATTCACTGTGTGGTAATTGTTCATTGTTTTCATAATCTTAAATAAAAGATACAGTGCAAAGTTTGGATTAGTATGAATGAAAACATGCAGAAGATCACTGATATAAACAAAAAATATTAACAGTTTAATGTCTATGAAGAAACCTGTTGTACTCAGTGTGCTCAGGGTTAATGCAGAAGGATTTTAGCTAACAACCACACAGCAGTCAAATCTCATCACCTTCAGCAGGAATAATTTATGGTTTAATCTTACAGGCAGGCATATTAAATTAGTATTACTCATCAGAACTCACTTATGAATAAAACAAGCTGAATTAGTCACCAGAGAATCATATTTGGAAATTCAATGACAATTTTACATTTTTAATAAAGGCTCAGAAATATTATTACAGAGCAGGTGTTATGGAGAATTGTGGTCAAATTTGACATTCATTAATAATTGAAGTGTGGAACGTGACAGAGGTGAAAATTGATATTGATTTTTTCCCCTCTAATATTTGGATGAGTTCTGAAAAGTAAATAAAACGAGATAACAAGACATACCAAATCACCCTGATTTCTTTGATCACCTCTCCCTGTATGCACACATATATATCACTATTTTCCTTATATTTTTGAATAATTCAACACCCATAGTCTTTCCAGTTCAATGCATTATAAAACATGCTCCAGCTGAGTTTCAATCATATTAGACTGAAAGCTGAATTTTTTATGAAGGATTATTTAAAACAAAATGTGTCTTGGGCTCAACAGTCTCTGAAACCAAACAATCCTGAGAGTTCAGTGAAGAAATGTCAACACTGTGGAGAATTTTTCTATTCAAAAAATTAAAGGAATCCTGTTTGATGTACATTAACCATATCAATATTAACAAACTTCTGCTGGATTTCAGAAGTGATATGACAGCAGCAGAACCACCAGGCTTGTATTCTAACTAGATGTGAAAGCACCAAAATGTTTGTACTCATGCTGAATTTAACCTGCCTTTGGGACAGCTGTAGCAGCAGTCCTGCTGATTTCAGTAATGCAAATTTTCAGGCTCAGTTGAAGCTAGACACTTTAGCATCATTGGACTCTAAACATGCAAGGATAGTCACCAGCCTCTGCTGACTAATCTTCAGCACACTGTAGGCATCTTCATGGAGTATATTCTGTGGGATTTACATGTCTTTTAGAGGTCTGTAGTATATTTTATGGTGCATGGGATTTTACTTTAGCATTCCACACTCCTCCTGTCCGCACACAGATTTGTAGTCAAGATCTTCTCTACTAGACATTTCTTGATTTGCATTCTTCATCCACATGAATGTCTAGCTCCATTTTCTTTGCCCACTACTGGTTATACCAATAAGAGAAACTGACTGAAAAAGCTGGATTCTTCCATTCTTGAGTGTTTGCAAAAGTAAGTTCCTTGCTTCTGAAGGAAATAATTTAATTATATATTCTGCCTATAAGTGAAAACGTTATGGTACAAAATAAAAGAAAAAAACCACTTTCTCTAAAGTTTACTGCACAGAGTACTTCCAACTCAGTCTGACTTCCATTTGAAACTATGAATAGCCACGTGCATATCTACCCTTCAGATTCTTTGCCATATCATTCTTTCTTTTATAAGTTTGCATAGAACTGCAAGAAAATCCTGTTCTCACAGACTTTATCACAGTAATTTTCTGGTTTTAATGCTATATGATTTCCCTTAATAATCAGACCACAGATTATTTTTCAATAGATTTAATAATTTTGGTGGAATAATTTCTCTAGAGTTACTCTTTGGGGTGGAGGGGGGATCGAGGAGTGTACTCTTTTAATGACTGTTAAAAAACTAAAAGCAGCTGAAAAATGCCAAAGCAGCAGTACATTTAGAAAATAAATAAGCAATCAGAAGTTAAGAAAGGAGGAAGTAGACATGCTCAAAAACAGAAGACAGAAAATATGCAACTCATTAGATTTTTTTTTAAAGTTTCTTTCATGTTGAAACGAACATCTCTCCTCAAAGATATTGAGCACAAATAATATTGATTGAAGTTATTTTATGCTCTTGTGCCTTCTGTCTGTTGCAGAACAAGTAACTGTTTGAAGACTCAGTTTTCTGTTAACAGAGCAAAAGCAAATGGTTGATGGTCTAACTCTCATTTTGTTAGAATGAATTTATATTGACTTCAATAGCCAGCATTAATGAAATCTAATCAAACAACTGAAAACATATTCCACAAGGTATTTTCCTTTAATTAGCGAGCAGTATTGCAGAAAATATGAGCTGGCTGAGAATTTAAAATACAATAATATATTCTTCTTATTTATTATTATTATTATTTATTATTATATCTTTCAAATATTAATGTTGGAAATGTAATTCCAAACTGTGAGCTGTGAGCTATTTGGAATCTGAGTTCCATTTCTTTGCTTTTTTGTTATTATGTCTAGGTTTTCGCTACAGAAAGTATGATTCTAAAATATGATGAAAATATAACAAATGCTACTATTTTCATTAAAATTAGACAATAACTTAATTGGCAACAGTGTGCTACTGGACAGGTTAAATTGTTCTTATGTGACAGACATGGTGTAAACAGGAACATGTTGCCTCATGCAAAAACTGCATTTAGTTGTTCAACAAAAATATGCAAACTGAAGTATTTGTTTGTCTGTGACAGTTACCAACTTTAGGTATGCTGTTCTATCAACAAAAGCAGATTTGCTAAGTGTGAGGGAAAGAAAACTGCAAAGAGATGAGGGAACATGATTGATTGATCAAATTATGTGGAAAATATGTATCTTTAGGTCAAAAGTGCATTATAGGCTACAATGTTTTCTTCTCCACAGTCAAAACCTTAGAAAATTCTTACTGAGCCAAAAATACTCTAAGTACTAAGTATTTCATATCAATCACCTGAACACTAAAAATAGTGACCTTTTTAGGCACTCTTTAGACCAGAATCCTATAATTTAGATTGAGTTCTTATCCTTTTGAAACCACAGATACCATTTGGAAAAAGAACATACAGTTTTCCCTCCTGAGTTTTGACAGCTTCCCCTACACACTCCTCTATCCCTACCTCCCTTGCCCATACCTGGAATTGGAGGAGGAATTTCGAGTCTTATCATACTTTTCTCCCCCATATTTCACAGGGTGATGTTAAGTCAGAGATCACAACAATGCTTTTGGAGGATTTGTTTGTTCTGTGCTCTTCTTCTTAGAAAAAACAATATGTCATCAGTTTAAGTATACAGTCAGTAAACTTACGAAGAAAATTCTTTTTACTGAAAAAAGTCTTACCCTGTTGCAATACTTCCCTTTCCTCTGACAACATTCTTAATATAAATATGAAAACAAACAGGGACCTCAGATTTCTTTGGAATACTTTGCTGTGATATAAGCGTTAAATCCTTCTTATCCTTGATATATTGTTAATATTGTCCATCATTACATTACATATCTTACAAATCACACGCAGGTTTATAGATATGTATGTAAGGCAGACATAGAAAAATTTGTGGGAAACTTCTCAATAGCTCAAGTAACTGTTTCCTATTACAAATCCATAATAGATGGATATCTGTCTCAAGGCCTGAAAAGTTCTACATTTTCATCTGGGAAAACATGCATTCATTACCTTCATTGCCGTTAATGTTGATGCAGCCATCATGATCTGTGTCATTCTTTTTTGAATACGTGGCACCAGCAACTTTTCTGTCCTTGCTGAACAATTGCTTATAAACTGCCCTAAATTGTTAGCTTGTATCTGCACCAACCCATTGAGCCTGCACTTCTGGATAGAATCTCAGGCTATAGTTTTTTCAAACTCCTAGAAACCAAGTCATAAAGTTAAATTACAATGATTTTGTACAATGAAGGTTCCTTCTTCTTTGTTTTAAACCTTGAACTCTGACCACTTACTGTAGCTGCACTTACTTTCTTTTGCCTGGTTGTGCTTAATTTATTCACTTGTGGTTAAAAATTATTGTTCTTAGGAGCTAATAATCCAAAGAGAGATGAAAATGAGTAGTCTAGAAGTAATAACTAGTTTTCTGCCTTTCTGGAACCCTCCATTTATGTAAAAGGTTGATTACTCTTCCCTCATATATCAAGGGATCTGACCCCTATTCAATTTCTCACCCCATTATTACAAGGAGATTACTTGATTAAAGATTTGAGTTAGTCAACTGTTATCAAGATTTAAAAATGTGTCTCCTTTCTTATTTCAACCTGTTAAAGAAAGGTGTGGAGCTTAGTAGGAAGGCATCCTGTGAGATAGCAAGACAAGATATATAGATACAGTTATAGTTGTTTAATTCCTCATGTGATACATTGCTTGCTTTACTACTGATACCATTATCCAAAAAAAAAAAAAAAAAAAATCAGGATTTTGTGACATATGACAGAATATAAGTGACCAATATTATAAGCTTTCTTTGCCAGACAGACCTGTTGTGGAAAATTGTGCCTACCAATTCTGGATTCAGAAGCCATTAATGCCTTTTATTAAAGGATCATGGAGGCATGACCCTGAAACACAGTGCACTTGCTATTAGGTTGTCAATATTGTAATTCAGACTCTAAATGTCTTGGGATCTCCACTGAACAGGGAACATAGTCATTTGAGTCTGTCAGAGTTCGTGCTCTTTCGGTCAGTATTTGAGGAGGCAGTGTATTTCTGTGTGCTGGACATTAAAGACAAATTTTGGGCACCTGATTCTGGAGAGGAAATACCAAATTGACAGAGAATTAATAATTGGACAGATTATTTACCTCATAAGAGACATGAAGTCAATCTTGCAGAGTAACTTTAGCCAAAAGTTGTAGGAAAATTAATTCTTCTTAAATGAGTGGCCAATCATACAATGTAGTTTGGAATAACCTAGAGATCACTGAACAGAAAAAAAAATCCAGAAAAACAGATTTCTTTCTTGAATTTGAATTTTATCATTTAGACAAGGAGAAAAAATATATCCACACCATTGACAAATTGGCAAAGTGTTATATTAGTTAATATTTTAAAATGCTGTTTAGTAATATGGAGTTAATTACTTACGTGGAAAATATTTGCTGAAAGGGAAATATTTGCTGAAAGAGGATGCCATTATGATCTAATATGGGGATAAATGACCAATTTTGTCTTGAGTAGCTTGATGGTAGCACACAAGACTCACTGTACAGATATTGACTTCTCTTTTTGAATCAAGAAAAAGACTAGAAAGCAATAGACTCTAAAATATGTAACGAAAATTCCATGCATGACCAGTTCCCATATATATTTTTATGATTCCTGTTAGAGCATTAACTTCACTTGTATTTTTTATAATTTAACTTCTTTAGGTCGTATTAAAAAGTAAACGTCCTAAGCATAGTCAAAGCTGCTAATTGTGGATTTGCAGACAAACATGCAGTGTAACAATGGTGATGCCTCCATTTACAGTAATTTCACGATTACAAGCCACACCATTTTGACTAAAATTTAGCTCCCAACCTGGAGGTGCGGCGTACACTCCGGAGCAGCTAATCTATTAACAAATTTACGAAATTTCTGGAAGTGAGAGCCTGCAAGCACAGTGACACTGCCCACCCCTGACAAGTGCAGCAGTGCCGCTCGCCCCTGACAGGCATGGCAGCGCCGCTCGCCCCCTGCAAGTACGGCAACGCCGCTTGCCGCTGACAAGCGCGGCAGAGCCGCTCACCCTCTGCAAGCGCAGCAGTGCTGCCCAGCCCCAACAAGCGCGGCAGCAGTGGCGGCCGGGCATGCAGCTCTCCTGCTCCTGGTGGCTGCCCCGAGCAGGGCCGAGCCAGTAAACCCAGCCATCCCACGATTCTGTTACTATTTGGCAACTTTGTTGCACGGGGTCCTCGCTGCAAATGACAGAGCGGCTTATAATTGGGTGCAGCTTGTGTATGGACAAAGAACAAAATGTTTACCAACACCTGGAGATGTGGCTTATAGTCAGTGTGGCTTGTAATCATAAAATTACTGTACTTCTTGTGTATATGAATAGCAAGATCTGCAGTGACCTGTATCCTGGGAATATCCCTTAGTATCACCTTATTGTTCACATTTTTTTCAATTACTTGTTAATTTATTATGAGGTTAATATATATAAAAGATACCTGCAAGTGAATTGCAGTCATAAATAGTATTGGTTCAGCAGTGACCACAGGATGGAGAGACATTTCCATGGGATGTAGCAGGAAAAGTGTACAATGAAGCAGACAAGGGCTTCATGGACTTCACTCACTCACTAATGCTTTTCACTACCTGGAACAATCCGAACGGCGAGGGAGCTAGACTTGAAGAATTGCCCATCTTGTAATTAATGCTTTGTTCTACCTGGAGACAGTCTGACTACAGGAAGCAGTGTTGTATCATGGTGCAGAAGAGTGATTCACTTGCCAATATCTCGAACAAAAAAAGGAGATGGTTAGTTAGCATATGTGGACACAGTTTCAATAAGAATGGAAGTACCTGGGAGATAGACAGAATTAAAGAAATAGGAGAAAATGCTCTATCCACTCCTTTATATTTTCTTTGAGAGGGTAAGGTCCTTTCTCACATTAGTTAATATTTTTTTTTCCAGGTCTGTACATTCCTAGTTTTGCTTTCCCTGAATGAATTGATTTTCATTCTCCATTCTGTTTCAAGTCAATCAAGCAATTTTTTTATCCACTTTTACATAAAATTACCTTTACTGGCTCAGATCAAAGGTCTACCTACATCCTGCTCCCAACAGGGAGCCTAGGGAGGGGTATAAATGAAGGGAAGCATACAGTGATATTTTCTTAGAATAATGTCCCTACTTCTGCAGATTTATGATTCAAAGACTTGAATTAATGGTTGTAGGTTTATGTGAACTTGCATTCAATATGTCTTTCTTCCATTTCTTCCATGACATTCCTTGTTCATCTCCTGATGTCAAACAGACATTTAGCACCAACATTCTGTGGTAAGGAAAATCACAGACAAAATCACAGAAGACCTGAAGGTCTGTCCCTCTTGTGCCTGGAACAGTGCTATTTTCTTCTACTGTTCATCCTGCTAACTTGTGGGGAAAAAGATGCAAAGTAGCTTTCCTGACAGTATTTCAGGATAAGAACCAACACAAATATTGGCAAACAATATTTTTTAACATGTCTGTGGCCTAGGCAGTGACTTGCATTTCACAAGAGTGGTGCTGCCTCTCTTCATGTCTAGAAGTATCTGCATGACTGTGTTTGGGACACTCTCTCCTAGCTGTCCTCACATAAAATGGCAGTGATACATGTTTTAAGGGTTATAGAATGACAGTATGAGTGTTTTGAATCCAGACAGCAGGTTACTGAACAGTTCCCTCTCATCTTGTTTTCAGTACTTGGGTAGTTAAAATAACATGAGAAAAAAATTCACCACAATAAAACTAGTGACCGTCAATGTCATAACATTAAATGGCAGTAGGTCACAACAGTGCAAATGATGTGATGTATATTCAGAGCAGAGACAGCCAAATGTCTTAACATGACCTGGATGCACAGACATAGGCAATAGACATTGGTTTAATTTCTTAACATTGCTAAAATGCAGTTTGTAGTCTATTGATTGTTTCTACAAATAAATAATATTTGATACAAATTTCAAATTTAGTTTCATTTCAGGAAATAGTTACGTGATACTTTGCTAGTTCATAAAAGAGTGCCCACTACTGATATTTCCTGCAGTAAGGGCTCCCTTGTTAGTCTCTGAATGAATTTTCAAGAGTCAGCTCTACCTATGATTCAGATTAAGAGTCTGCTATAGTCACAGCCTGAATTATTTGGCTCTTTTGTGTTAATCTTGTCTTTAAAAAAAGTTGAGGTCCAAATAGTCAAAAAGTTTAGTTCTGTTATAAGTCTCAATATCTGTTTGTTTTGTAGGAAATTATAGTTTTAAAGTCTTTGCTTTTACAATTTTAAGTACATTCATTAAGTAAACCCTTCTTTTAAGTACATTGAGTGAGTAAACCCTTAGGCATAATGAATGCGTAAGACACATGCCATTTCCAGCAGGCTTTAAATCAGCATTAACTTAACGAAGGATAAACTAGAAAAAAAAATATTGATGTAAATCTTAAAGGAAAAGGTGTTCTAATTTTTTATTTCTTCTTTTTTTTTTTTTTTTTTTAATGATTGAAAGGGTGAAAAACATAGCTTCTGGCTGCTTTACCTGTCAACGAGGTAATAGTTGGCATCTCTCTATAGACTCAGAGATGATTATTCTCCTGTGCAGCTGAGAGGGGAAGCCAAATTATAATCTCTTGCAGGTGTGACCTAAAGAAGACCAACAAAGCAGAAAACCCACAGAATGGTTCTCTCAAAAATTCTTAATGGTTAGTGTCCTACCTGCACTTCTTTGTATGTTTAAACATACCTAGATACATACACACATAAACTTAAAAGATGTAGATATAAACAAGTATATAGAGACAAGATACGTATCTGTGCTAATGTGTAGCTTTCTAATGTGTGAAAACATTTCATTTTTACATGTGCCCATATATATATTTGCATGCCATACCTTTCTTGTAGATGTTATATTCAGGTGTGCAGACATGTAAGACCTTTGCCTTTTTCATTTTTTCCTTTCCTACACCTTTCATGATCACTCTATATGGAAAATATATATAATGAAAATTTTCACAAAAGTGCATGTTACCATAAACACATGTATATATTAGATCTGTGTAGGAAAGTGGTGACAGAATAGAATGGATGTGCAGAGAGGGGAAACACATTTTGAATTTTTTGTGTTTCCCATGCATGTGAGCATACACACAAAATGCAGACAAAATTCTTGACAGTTTTCCTAGAAATCATAAAAAATGTTTTTGTTTATTCCAAGGTATAATTTGGTCAGATTTTGTTTGTTATATCACTGGTTATTTAATATTTTGCTTCAATTGCCATATCTTCTATCTATTGTTTATGGTGTTCTTCATATACACATCATTTATCTATAAACCAAGGTAGTTACAGTGAAATAAGGCATTGATCTTTAACTTTTTTTCTTTTCCCTATATAATGCATACTTTTGGACCTTAAGCAAAAGTACCAACTGCAATAGAGAAATGAAAGGAGGGAAAGAAAAAATGAACACTCTCTTGGTTTGTGAATTCTTCCCAGGAAGTTGTACAAGAACAACCCTTTTCATCTACTAGGAAATGTAACTTTAAGTAGAAAGCAAGTTTGCTAATTTCTTTTTTGGGTGAGAAATAACTTGTATACTACTTTTAAATTGAGCCCTGAATATGAGAAGGCAGGTGGAGAAGAAACTTGAAAAAGGAAGACCTGTGCTCAGAAAAATGAATAGCAAAGCGCTTTACATGAACTTCCAATAAATTCACCTGCAGCCCTAACACATGAACCTATTAGATAAATGATTGCTTTTTAAAGAGTTGCAGTTCTTGCTTTTTAATTTTTTTTCCCCTTAAGAGTTGTAGTGGTTTTAGTTCCCCAATTTGAGATTTCCTGGTTGATGCACCAATTTATGTGGTGGATTTAGTGCTGGCCAAGTCGCCAGTGCATCCACTAGAATTATTTACTCATTTCCTGCTGTGAGATAGGATTAGGAGGAAGCCAAAACAGATTCACACTTCAAAGGGTACAAAGAAAAAACTTTATGACTTGAAACTACAAGAAAAAAGAATAGTAAAACTCAGAATAAAACTTTCAGTACACTTCTCTCCTTACAACTTCCTTTCTTCCACACTGACAATGTACAGAAACAAATTGGTCAGTTCACCATCTTTAAAATAGTCTTTCACGAATTTACATGGGAGAGGAGACTTCTCTTCAGTCAGTGGAGATTTTCTCTACAAGAAAACTGTTTTCTCATGGCCTCAATATTACAGTGATCAGCCACCCGGGAGAATGGAAATCTGATCACTGTGTAAAAATCCTTTCCTTAACTAACAGTCTTCCCACAATTGTTATTGAGGACCATATCCACTTATAGAGCAGCATAATCCTTGTTAAGGACTATAAGAGTTAAAAAAAAAAGTTCTCTTCGTCTTTGAAATCAGAGGTCTTTCTTTTTCTCTTCCCTGGGAGGCAGTACGGATCTCCATCTCCCCTCTATTCAAACTTAAGGGATCACAACCATTTCAACATCTGCTTACTTTACAAATGCCTCTGCTCATGTCTACCGTTAGAACATTTCATCCACTCCATAATGCATTCCATGAGTAACAGGGGAAAAAGAGTCTAGTATATCAATCATATCTTCTCCATAGCCTTACAGTAGGACTTTCAGCCCAAGAATGAGGCATCTCCATCAATCCCTTCCATCAGAGACCTGATTCTTCCTTTTGTCTGACCTCAGTGCTTTCATGCTGTTTCTGTGCATGTCTTCATCTCGGTCTTTTTCTGTCACTCGGGAGAGAGAACAAAGTGTCTGCAAGTCTCATTCTGGGCAGTGAAAGAGTTCATATCTTGCCCAGGCAGCAGATCTCTGCTGTGGCGAGGAGCTATTTTACAACAGAAACTTTTTTGTTTACAACAGTAGCTACTTGGAGAGGTGAAACTAGACCTATGTTCCATCTAGTGATGCTGCCAGTGAATAATCAGTTTGCCTTCTGCCAAAATATATGAACAAGAAATACTGCCTAAAAAAGGATTCAAGGATATTTTCCTTTTTTCAGGCTGAGATACTGATTTCATAGATTCTTAAAAGTTTGAATTCCTAGAAAATATAATTAGGATTCAAAATGTCATTTTCTTTCAATCTTCAATACAAACTACAGTAATTTCGTGACTATAAGGCACACCCTTTTGACTAAAATTTTCTCCCGAACCCAGAAATGCGCCTTATAGTCTGGTGCACCTTATATAATGGAAAAAGTTGTGAAATTCGCAAACCCAGAAGTGTGAGCTGCAATGGGGGGGGTGGTGCCGCAGGAGTGCTGAGTCGTGAGCAGGGGCGGGAGCAGGCAGCTGCAGCCGGTAGGAGCTGCATGGGGAGGGAGGAAGCTGTCCCTGGCCCCGGCCAAGGCACAGGGGAAACAAGAAGCTGCTGGGCATCACCGGGTGTGGGGGGAACGAGAAGCCGCTGGGCGGTGTTGGGCGCGGCCCA
>PYHW01009285.1:19403-32803 GCA_013186435.1 Turdus rufiventris
ATGGGGGCAGCGGCAGCGCGGCCTGGGCCTGCTGGCATCAGGGCAGAGGCAGCGCGGGGTGACCCCGCCGGTATTGGAGCTACAGTGGCACGAGGGAAAAGCCTGGGGGGGAGGCGCGGGCCTCCCAGAGCAGCACGGGGCACCTGGAGCACTGGGGCAGCACAGAGCTCCCGGAGCGTCAGGGGGGTACGGTGCTCCCGAAAATGCACAGGGCTGCCGGAGCACCAGGGCACAGCCCGGGGAGGCAGGGAGTGAGCTGCTGCAGAAGCTGCGAGCCACGGCAGCCCCAAGCCCCACCTCACCAGCCAGCACCGGGGGCAGGCAGGAGTGTCAGGGCCCGCACACGGGGAAAGGCACTTGGGGCTGCATTTAAAGGCTACGCCAATCTGTGATAAATGTTTGCTAGCTGAGTACCTGCCAGTAATTCGTTACTTTGTTGCATGCAGCACAGTTCCTCGCTGCAAAAAAAATGCGAGCCGTGAGCTGAGCCACGAGGGGGAGCAGGAGCAGGCAGCCCCCAGTCAGCAGAAGCCTCACAGGGAGAGAGGAAGTGGGCAGCGCGGGGTGGCCCCGAGCTGCCCTGAACCACAGTAACCCCAAGGTGTGAGTTGTGGCCGCCCCGAGCCCCACCTCACCAGTCGGGGGCGGGTGGGAGTGCTGGGCCCCACGCACGGGGAGGGCACTTGGGGCTGGATTTAAAGGCTACACCAATCTGTTAAAATGTTTCCAATTTGAGCACATGCCAGTAAACTCCATGATCACAGGATTCCATTACTAATTAGTTACTTTGTTGCACGCAGATCTTCACTGCACAAAAAAACGTGTGCCCTATAGTCCGGTGCGCCTTATATGATCTACAAAGTTGCAAATTTTGCCGACTCCTGGGGGTGAGCCTTATAGTCTAGTGTGCCTTATGGTCGTGAAATTACTGTACTCTTTTCTTCTCAGCCTTACCTCGGTTTAAATTGTGTGTGCGTGTGTGTGTGTGTGTGTGCGTGCACATTAGTGTGCATGCATGTGCGCGTGTATAAGCTTTTGACTGCATTATGTTCTACCACATGAACACAAGTTGCTTGCCCAATCCTGCTTTCCTGTCTTTGGAAATCCTCAGATTTCCAATTTTATACTTTAGGAAAATAATCTATTGAAGTCATATACATTACAGGAAATAGCCTAGTCACCCCCAAATGGCTAAAATGTCATTACTCTGAAAATCTGGAAAGCAACGATAAGCCTGTCTGCATTACCTGTGTAATGCCTATTTGGATAACATAACAAACAAAAAAAAACAGTAGCTTGAAAGAAGTAAGAGTGGGACAAGTCATGACAAGAAGTCTGTCTTCATATGAATTCACGCTGACAGACTTTCCTGTGCTTAATTGGCATGATAATTTTAATGCATAATTCAGAATGCAGCATAGAACCACTGGCATGGGGATAGGTGTAATGGCAGGCCACATTGCACTTCTTCCCAGCTTTTGAGTAGTTTTCTGAATGCACATGATAATAAAGAAGAAGTTCACTACTCCACCATGGGTGCAATTTACTCAGTTACTTCAACATTCAGGTGATGTGAAGGGCAGAGGTCTAGACAATCCCTATTACTTTCCATTTACTCTGTATTCACTGGATCAATTCTACTGTACAAGTGCCTTTAAGAAAATAATTTACCTACTCAATAAGAAACATGTTCAGCTGCTCTTTTTTGTCTTGATGCATGCAGCTGTGAATTGGGTGATGAGCAGCTGTATACATACCTGTGAAGGTGGGAAAGGCAGACTTGGAGAGAATCAGTCATTCTAGAAAAATATTAATTCTGTTCTGGTTATTGCATGATATTCAGGGAATCGAGGTATGATAGTACAGTTCAAAAAAGTTCATTTTACTTCAGAAGTGCAAAAATTTTAAAAATACTCTATTGAAGTCAGACCAGATGCCACATGGATCATGCTTGATTATGTGAAAAGAATCTTACTCCAAAAGAAATTGCTGTAATACCTGAGCAGTTTAAATGGAATATAAATAAGGTCAAAATACCATTCAAAAATTGTAATTCCAATCTCTTAATTTTCTTATGTGAATACCGTTGTGGACAACACAGAGCTGAAACTTTGGGTAAATTGAAGTTTATGTTCCTGAACAACTTCAAGCAAATTTTGCAAAATTTCACTCACCATTTAGTTTAGCGAAGTAAATTCGTAACATTATAGTTTTGAAGGTGCTTCTTACAGGGCAAGCCTCTAATGGGACACATATGCTCTCCATCTGACTCTGCATGTGATTAATGAGTGGGATTTCCCCATACACTTTAATTACTGTTCTGGTAGCTCCAAAGGGAAGTTCAAACCGCTTAAGATTTGAGTCTCCCTGTCCTAGCATCCCAGGCCACATTGTATGGAGCTCTGAGCAACCTGGTCTGCTGAGTATCCCTGTTCATGGCAGGAGAGTTGAAACTAAATTATATTTAAGGTCCCTTACAATCCAGGTTGTTCTTTGATTCTATGGCAATTCTGTGGCTATTCAATTAATCAGTCTGTTCTCCCAGACTGCTACTGAACTCAAAATAATGTAAAATTCACCATCTCTTTCTGATAAATTAAACCACAGCTAAAGAAAGTTTTTGGTAATATGTGATGATGTGGCCAGTTCTGAAAATATTTGTGCTTTTTCAAAGAATTATTAAAGATTAATTTTCTTCTTTCTGGTCTTCTCTTTTCCATATATCCACAAAGGCAGTGGATGCTCTTATAGGGTTAATTTTCTTATCTTTTGGCTTTAAATTCATGGAACACATTGTGTCCAGCCTTAATATTTTACACTGTAAGCCATATCATCTTTTATCTTTTATTTATAGTGAACCTCATATTAATTTCTCAATAGCAGCTGGCACAGCAGGAGGGACAAGGCATTGATCTTCCAATTTATCCACTACTCTCATATATCCTGAGGTCGATGCAGTCTAGGGAGTCTGATGGGCTCTGGTATCAGTACAGTGGCTGTGTGTTTCTCAGGCATGAAAAGCAACAACAGGAACCAAAATGTGACAATTGACAGTAATATCAGAAACCTCTGTAATAAAAAAAAAAAAAATAAAAAAAATTAAAAAAAAAAAAATAAAAAAAAAAAACCAGTATGGTCTTCAATAATTTAATGGAATATTGGGTATTCCATAATGAGCAATTAGCCATGTAAGAGTTTGTGAATATAACTTTATGAGATTCTGTACATTTGCAACAGCTAGGTAAGAATGCACACTTTCACATGCATAGCATACCTACTCTCACTTTACAAGATGAGTCACAGGGCTTCACTTTTGTGAACAGCTTCAAATTGGAACTTTTATTTTCATACATACAGCCTGATAGGGACAGACCTCTGAAGGACCAGAAAAAGAAAATATCTTCTTATCATTACACATTGTTTGCAATTGCCCAACAGGGTTTGAGAGATCCTGGTGTATCACGTCCAGTCTTTATCATTTTAGGAGTAAGCTGATCTGCGTTGCTATCTGTTATAAACAACAGCTGACTCCTACTGCCTAAAACCAGTTCTGTCTTCCATCTCTGGTTACATGCAGTAAAAGAGGGAATGCTAGCTATCTAACATTTATTCTTTCTGCAATCTACCATAGGCAGGTTATAGGACTTGGTAAGCAAAATTTCAAACATAATCACCTTTCTCTGCTGATTGTGTCTAAACACAGAAATGCTGCTCTACTCAAATGAGTAAGCATCTATCTAAAATTTGCTTGTTTAATATGTGCAATAGTGGAGCTGAACGAGGAACTTTAAGTAGCAATCACTGCATGACCCCACACTATGAAAAGATACAGATAAAACTTTAGCTTGTGCTTCGAATTATGGAACACACAGAAAATTGTTAGAGTCAGTGTAACATTCATTGCCTTTTCTCATATGTGGCTTTTGATGTTTGGGTTAATTTATATTTCTCCTTTATTTACTATCTCCCAATTACCAAGAAAAATAGTAGCAGTTCATGCAATTCCACCACAATGCTAGAGCTTTCTGACTCCACAACCCATGACCCAGATAGGTGGCTTTGGAAGACACAGGTTTTGGATTCAAAACCAGCCCTCTAACTAGTGATTAAATACCAAGAGAGAAAGAGAGAGAGAGAGAGGGACAAATGTTCTGCAACATGACCTGTGTACAAAGTAAGGGGACATATTAAGACTAAAAAATCCACATTAAAGATGGAGTTATTGCATGTGATATGAAGGTAGAATTGCAAATACAGAGACAGACTGTTCATTTTGGGTTCCATACACTGCTAGCAGTGTTCATGTGCCTATTACT
The DNA here is from genome assembly GCA_013186435.1 of Turdus rufiventris. Classification (NCBI taxonomy): domain Eukaryota; kingdom Metazoa; phylum Chordata; class Aves; order Passeriformes; family Turdidae; genus Turdus; species Turdus rufiventris. The sequence continues at coordinate 23,720 of PYHW01009285.1, forward strand.
TACGAAATTAAAATTACTCTCATCCCCCATGGGTCTTAAGACATCAAAAGGAAGGGATGAGTGTGGTATCTTTCTACCAGGCACTTTAAAATTGTGGACGAAAAACTCTTCTACTACTCAGGATGTTCTCTGGTATTCCTGGTATGAAGGCACAGACTCATTCCTTTTAATAGTCCATGATGTACTGTTTGCATAAAAGATGCCATGTGATCTGTTGCGTTTATGTAATAATCCTACTGTTTAAAAAAAGTTGACTGTTTTAATGGACATAGTAAACAGAATATCTCACTTAAAACTCAGAGCAAAAGGCTACAGTGGGTTTTAAAGTATAGCACAGAAATTGCAAGAAATTACTGTGAGCTATTTTTTTTATTTTAAAGTTTTTTTCTGGCTATGAAGACCCTTTATTCCTGAAGAAATTCAGATTACTATGAAGAATCTCTGCTTTTGAAATGTATTTGCTAAGAAAGGATAAGAAGCCTCTGAACATTTACACAAATATAGGAATATGCTTAGTCTGGGGTCTTGTCAAGTTTTTAAAAATATTTGAATATATTACTAGGTACTCACTTTATCTGTGAATAAAACAGGACATGCTGGTAAAATGATAGAGACTCTTCTTGTAGCATTCTGGACATAAACAGTAGATTTCACAGGTGAGACTGCTTTTACGTTATTTCTTTCTCTTTTTTTTTTACAATTTTTAAAAAATTTTTTGCAGTTCAATAACATCCTGAGTGTTTCAGGTACAGGTGAAATAAATAGTGTATAAACCCCACCAAAATGACTTCTGTCCCAAGGTGCTTGCAATCTCAGTTCATGCAATGGCAAGAAGAAAGAGAATAACAAAATGGAATAAAAGGAGAAAAGACATAGACTAGATGATTTTGACTGTCTACCAGTTCACAGATGGCATATATGCTTCACATTAGTTTTATGTGTACCCAAAACTTGTCCTGCAAAATGTTTTTTTGAGTAAAAAACAAAAGAGAAAAAACTTTACATTTTGTTGAAATTTGTATTCCATTATCTATGTACTTTAATTCTTATAGTGGTAAACCTCTGAGCCCAGGAGGATATTCAGAATTATCTGGGCGTCCTTTGAAAGGAGATTCCTGCATCACTGATACCAGTCATCTCATTTGACACACAGTGAGTTTTTTAGGAGCTCTCACAAACGTCTTGGAATTAATAAGATTTTCTACAGAAAGGCTGAAATATTCCTCTTATAGACAGAAAATACCTTCTGTTTACCATACCAGCAGTAAGGGATACACTTAGACTCTTCTTATCTATTTTTTCCATTCTATATCTGCTCCATTTCTCTGAACTTTCTATTACTGGGAATTGCTCTGTAGTATACATGATGCAATGTCATTAGTATTTCTCTGTGCTCAAGAACATTACATGATCAAACTGCTACTGCATAGCTGACAGAGTATATATGAACATTTAATATACAAATGCTTTTTCTACACCTCTGATGCTGTCAATTTACTGCTCCAGTTCCTACTGCCATGAAGTTCTTCCCTTACAATGATCTGTTTAGCTTGTATCCTTAGCATTTCTCTCCATCTGAATGTCATTAATTAATTTCTCCAGTTTGTTTTTTTTTTTTTTTATTGTGAGGTCATTACTGAAAGTCTTAAGATAAAATTTTTCCTAAGATTCTTTCAGAATTTGCTGAGTAACATCCTATCTATTACATGGTGTACTGTATTTTAAAGAACATTTTAACCAGTATGTTCAACTTCTGCAAGTCCCAAATGATATTAGTTAATGAGAAACATGAAGATATGTAAGCAACTGTAAAAAAATTCAACACACATTTTTTCCTTTTTTAAAAAATTTAGCCAACAATTTTCTGAAGCAGACACAACAACCTTGAATTCTTGCATTCTGAAATAGAAAAAATTCTCTTATTAATACCACTATATCCCATGTGCCAAGTCAAGGCAGTTCCTTATGTAATGGGCATCAGGTGCAGGGAACCTTGGGAAATTCTTTTAGAATGACAGGACAGGCTCTTTTATACACAATATAAGCTTATTTTACCTTTCCAAAATAAGAAACATTCAAATCTTCTACCCCTGGACTCTCTGGACCTCTGCTTTGTCTTATGCAATCCTGTTAATCTCACATTACACTTCTCTAGGATGTTTGAAGTTTGTCCTGGCTACTCTTGTACTCCTCCAGAGTATTTAATTCAAAGTATTTTCTTATGTAGGTGGGGAATGAGAACCTTGTACAAATGTGTGTGTATGTGTGCTCTTATCCAGTTGATAATATACTGTCAGCTACAAAGAATTAAATTGCAGTCTGTGCTAGTAGGACATGGGACATTAGCAAGGTGTGGGGCCATTGGGCATATACTAAGCACTGCTCCTGGTACCATGCAGCTGCAGCACCAGGGAGTAGGAATGATTCTTAGGAAGGTGTTGCAAGGAATGCCAGGGGCACTAGGAGCAAGGGGCAGCAGGTTATGCTCCCAGCCCCAGGGTGACCTTGTCCTTGCAGTGCCCTGACAGTTTCAGAGAACAAAGCTGTTCAGTTGTTATAAAGACTTGGACCCAGCTTATTACAGGTAACTGGTAACTCAGACAAACTGTAGAAGAGCGTAGAGTCCTAAAATGAGTAAGAGTAGTAGGATCTTACGTTGAATTCAGAAAGCAGTAATGATAGCCAAATGGATAAAAATAGGATGAAATATAGCTTGCCATGCATTTTGGGAAACAGATAACTAGGGCACTATGGAATTTCTGTAGTAATGTCTCCTTTCTTGGTGCAAACCAAGGAGGACCAAGTTTGTAGGTTTTTTAATTGGATGTGATAGATAATTCACGAATTTTCCATTTTTCCATGTGGGGATCCATGCACTGCACTCCTCATTGTGCCATGTGCACTAGAGTGCACTAGATTATGGCAACCTAATGACACCTGCTGTTTTTCCACCTGCCTCTTCACTAGGTTGGAAAACATTTTAGACTGTATGTACTACACTGCATGAATTTGCTTTGAGAGAAATATGTATATATAAATATTAAAAAAACCCTGCATTTATTGATACTTTTGAATTCTGAAGGGAAAACTGATGAGATATATTTATAGTGCATGTATTTCTCAAGAGTTTTGATTCTAGGATTTTTGTGCTAAATCCTGAGAGACTTACAATACAGCACATTGTGGAAGGAATATAAGGAAGCATTTTCTGGGTGAAACACTCAGCTAAGCAGCAGGTGTATGACCCAGGTATTGCTCCTGTTGTTGTCCCTAAAAGCAAGATTTTTCACCCAGTGTGCAGTAAAGCAATCTCACACAAAGAGTTAAGGTATTTGTTTCTTTCATATTTGCACCAAGATGCGAGCTAACTAAATCCACAAGAACTGATTCTCAAAACTTTAAATACATTTTACCAAACAAAAAATCCCCTTTCTATTTGCTGCAAGTTACTTAGCTCTCTTCATTAGTATTCTACCATCTCTTGGTTAAATGATTCTCTCTCTTCTCATGCTAGTTAGACAGCATGCTGGGTCTTTCTCATGAGTCAAAGGGTTTCTTCAGTTGGTGCTTGTGAGGACTTAAAGAAAACAGCTGCATGTCTCAGAACATTCAGAGAAGGAAGGTCCCACCAGACAAGCCACCACCACAGAACTGATGATATATGAAGATGGCAGCAACAAGAAGATGCTTGTTTTCAGGCCTTGTGAGTCCAATCTGGGTAATACATCCAGAAAAAACTCCCATGTAGTGTGGGAAAGGAAACAAGTTCTTATGTACATGCAAGTTGTGGGAATGGCATTTACAGCCCATGGATACCTGATAATTGGACTATGTAAAAGTGGTATCCTGACAGGAATGACTTTGGGGATCCCCACAAAGAAAAAGGCCAGGGTGAAGGACCTGTAGGACACTGGTGGTGGCAATATCTTTGCTTAATCTAGCTCTGTCTCCCCCTCTCTCCCTCTCTGTCCCTAAATTAAGAACCCTGCTGTGGTCAAAGACTATAGAGATCATTGTGCTCTTACTGTATGCAGTTCTGCACAACAGCTTATCCTCATTAGGCTATAGAAGCAGATTTCATTCTAAATTAAAAAGATACAAAAACTTCCATTTCTTCATGGAATCCATTGAAGGATCCATAACTAAATCTCACTCGTATATACAGTAATCTCACGATCATAAGGCGCACCGGACTATAAAGCGCACCCGCCGACAGCCAGCAAAATTCTCAACACGTAGATCAGATAAGGCGCACCAGACCAAAAGGCACACTTTTTTTCTTTCTTTTTTTTTTTTTTTTTTAGTGAGGCTCCGCCCCCAGCTCCCCCTGTGCGTTTGCTGGCCGAGGCCCCACCTCAAGCCGGCAGCCATTGGCCCCTGGGCCGGCCTCTACCCGATGGGGCCAGGGCATGGCCGCCGCTGCTCCGGGGAGCGTCTCCAGGCACGGGGCAGGGCCACTGCCGCTCCGGGGAGCGTCCCTGGGGATGGGGCATGCCTGCTGCCGCTCCATGGAGCGTCCCCGGGCACGGGGCACGACCACCGCCGCTCCGGGGAGCGTCCCTGGGGCCCTGCTTCTCCAGGAGTCCCCTGGCACTCCAGGCGACCCGATGCCGGAAGGCCCCGTGCCACCGCTGCCCCGATTTTGGTGCCTCCTCCCCTCCCCACGCGGTGGCCGCCCCAATTTTTGCAGCTTTCTATCCCCCCCGAGCCGGGGCTGCCCCGATTTCTGCGGCTCTCCCCTTCCCCGCACCGGGACCATCCAGATTTTGGCGGCTCTCCCCTTCCCCGCACCCGGGCTGCCCTGATTTCTGTGGCTTTCTACCCCACCCCACGCCAGGGCCGCTCCGATGCTGCATGGGGGACGCACCGATGCCGGCTTTCCCCGTCCCGGGGAGCCCCTCTCCCCTCGCATCCCGACGTTGCTGCGGGACCACTCCCCCACCCAGCCCGGCACAGCCCCGCTGCCACTCCCTCTCACAGTCCGGCCCTGCTGCGGGACCACTCCCCCTCGCGGCTCGCACTTCCGGGTTGTCAACTTTCGCCAATTTGTCCCTCAGATAAGGCGCACCAGACTATAAGGCGCACTTCTGGGTTCGAGGGAAAATTTTAGTCAAAAGGGTGCGACTTATAGTCGTGAAATTACTGTAATGAGCCCAGAAAATAAGTTTGGGCTTGAGAAAAAAAAAAAACACAGGTAAAAGGGATTTGGATTACTTGTGGAGAGCAGGCTCAGTGTTGAGTCAGCAGTGTATTCCCATGGAGGAGGGCAAGCCCCATCTCTGCATTCACCACACACAGCATCACCAACCAGTCAAAAAATAGGTTCATCCTGCTGGATTGAGCAGTGGTGTGGCCTCACGCCAAGTCCTGTACGCAGTGCTGGGCACCAGAATTTAAAAAGGATCTGAAGGTCCTTGAATACATCCAGAGGAGGGGAACAAAGCTGGTGGAAGAGCTGGAAGGCACATCCTGTGAGGAATGACTGAGAACTCAGAGTTTGACTAGCTTGAGAAAAGGAGGCTGAGGAGTGAACTGATGCTCTGTACAGCTTCCTGACAAGGGAAGTGGTGAGGGAGATGCTGATTTTTTCTCCCTGGAATTCATGGATTAGGTAGAATTTCTACATCAAGAAGTTGATCAAACCCTGAAACAGGCCCATCAGAGAGGTTTTTAATGACCCATGACTGCTAGTACCTTAAAAGGAAACCTTTGGTCAATGGCCTTCAAAATATTCTGTGTATTGGTCAGCTCTTCAAGTGTTCAGGCAGTTAAACTAAATGATCACTGTAGGTCACTTACAATCGTGACTTCCTTATTCCAAACAAATGCTTGTAAAAGAAGCTGAAACAAATGAAACCAAAAAGTGTTTTCCTGTCATTGCAGTCTCTTCAGAAATCTTTACTACATTTCCAGTGGCAATGCTTTCTCTTCTGGGACTTCAGCCAGCATTCCTTCACAGACTTCTAAATGTTGTGCTCTGGATTGTGGTCACTCAGGCTTCAAAAGCCTTCAGACTCAGGAATACCATAAACTCTCTGGGCAGCTCACTCCTCTTCAGTGCTTAATGATTCTCACAGGGATTTTGATTTCTCTTACCTATCCCCAGCTTGAATCTTTCTAATTTCACAAGATGCTCCTGTCTCTCATTTCCTGATCAGGAAGTGCTGGGAAGAGACTGGTCCCATCCCATCTATGACGTCCCCATAGACATGCACTGTGGTGTGCTGTCTGGTGCTCCAACACCTCCTCTGCGCCACAATGAAGCCCCAGCTCCACAGACTCTGCTTGATTCTCCTGAGACATTCATTTTTATTCTTTTTCTTTCCTTCCTGGGATCCCAGCAGGATGCAATGCCCAGATGAGTTCTAATGAATGCTGAGCAGAGGAGATCACTTTCATAAATTTATATTAAAACCTACTTTTCGCTAATACCTCTGACAATGATACTTTGAGCAGCCTAACCACTCTTTTGTGAATGTACAAGTCTTTTTTATCTAAAGTCTTGTTTCACTCCATTCACTCCTTTTTATTCTTCTCTAAAACTGTATTTTCCATCAAGGCTCTGAACAAGAAGTCCCTGCATTTATGTACAACTCTCAGTCATCCACAGCCAGCATCTTTTCCCACCACTCCTTCCCATCTGTTGATAACAGTTTCATGAACTATTGTCAATCACCCTAGTGTCTGTTACCTATCCAGCTGCTCAGCAAAATTTACCATGATATTATTTCTTTTGTTATCTAAACTATTGACAGGAAAAATTGCTGCAGAGTGGTAACTGATAAATTATCACATTTCATTTGCTCAATAGGATGTAATTGAAACGATAAAAATACGGCAGTCTAAGACAACAATGAGGCAGTAGGTCATGAAGTGAAGCAGTAGAGAAAGGAAGAGCATTTTAGCCTAAAAACTGCTGTGTGAAGGCTTGTGCTGATTACAGAGTCCTCTGCACCAGGCCCTCAGTTTTAAAAATTGGAATATTACAATGGATACCTCTTGACATAGCTTTGTCAAGTGAGATGTGCTAAAAACAGAGACATAATTTGTTTTACTGAGCACCCTGAGGAAATCCGTATCCTCATCAGTAAAATGGGAAAAGTAATATTTATCCACCTTTGACAACTGTATCATGACCCAAGGATCAAAGTGTTACGCATAACTAAGTATTTTTAGTATTATAACTGATGTGTAAATCACAGACACAATTGGCTGTAACTGTCTTTGAAGTTGTTCTGAAAAATTATGCCATATTTCTCTTCAGCAGTAATTTGATTTTTGAATTAGTGACATGACAGATCATAAGAATCTGTTTAGAAACCTTCCAATTGTTTTCTCACTGTGCTGTGAACATGCACTTAGTGTTCAGTTAGGTAGCAAATTCCTCAAATTATTATTACTAATTGCATCCTTTTTCTACGTAAAAGATTTGGTGTAATTTTTTGTTAATATGAATAAATTTATGATCTGGTTCCAGTATCATATATTTTATTTACAAAACCAAAGTTGTTAATCTAATAACCAGCTACTCCTACCTTCAGATCGGTTTAGTATGGATGCAGTTTTCCCAACTAGGCAGATGTGTTATAGGCCAGTAGACTACTGAAGCCTATATTTCATCACAGAATACAGTCAGTAATCCTTGGACAACCCAGTGAATTTAATTGGTCAAACAGCCATACATCATCTTTCAAGAGGAAAATTCAAAAAGAGACATGATGTCCTTATTTTGCCACTCCCACATAACCACTATTCCTGTGTGTATGTGTTTCAGAGGGCTGCCTAAAAGGGTAAAAATGTGGTGTTAACTGAAAAATTTTGATATGCATTAATCAGTAGATTACTTTTCATCCTTCCGTGTTATGAATCCAATACTATGATTGAAAAAAATAATTTCAAATAAGTTTCAAGTTTGTGGAGTAGTACTGAAACAAAGCTTGTTAAAGATCAAATAAGTCTAAGAAAAAGCAGAGCTCATATGGCATCATAGTTTAATATAGAAAAACTTGGAGATAACAGCACTGCATGTTTATGATGCTTATAACACTTTGAAAATCAAATTAATTTCTACAGAATGATCCATGTTAAGTTATATGACCAGGTAGCTTGAGAAATGGTCAGATTGGTTTTCAGTAAGAATGAAAAGTTAGACGCTATTATTCAAAATCTTTTACTGGTATTTAAAATAAAAAGAATTGCAACAACCATTTTAATGAATACTACAAAATGCAATATTTTTTACCATTAAATCCTCTTTAACACTATCACACTATCATTATACTACTATAAAAATAGCTTCCAGTTTGTAAGGATATATTTAAAGCATTACTAAGTCAAAAATGCCTGAGTCAAAAAATAAAATAATATTGTTTTTCTTTTCATTCTAGATTTTTTCTTGACTTTGCATGCAGAAATGTCATTTTACAAAGCTGCTTCAGATGGAAGTTAAGAAGTTTTAAATAGGTGAAACCTCTTTTCCTTTCTTTAACAGCTTTAAAATTGCAGTATTTGTGACTTGCAAACTGCTGAGCCAATTGTCTCACCAGGGCTTAGTTTGCAGCTCCTATCAGGTTTTAAACACAATAATAATGACAGTTTGTCATCATATACAGGAATAAATAGAAGACTTTGCAACAAACATACAGTAATTTCACGACTATAAGGCACACCCTTTTGACTAAAATTTTCCCTCGAACCCGGAAGTGCGCCATATAGAACGGTGCGCCTTATCTGAGGGACCTAGTGGCAAAAGTTACCAACCCGGAAGTGCGAGCCACGATGGGGAGTGGCCCCGCAGCAGGGCCGGGCTGTGAGGAGGGAGTGGTCCTGCAGGGCTGTGGCTGGCTGCGAGGAGGGAGTGGTCCCGCAGGGCTGTGCCTCACTGTGAGGAGGGAGTGACCCTGCAGCAACGTCGGGATGTGAGGGGAGAGGGGCTCCGCGGGGCGGGCCTGCCGGCATCGGGGCGTCCCCCACGCAGGGGGAGGGAAAGCCTCCGGCATCGGGGCGGGCCCTGTGCAGCATCGGGGTGGCCCAGGTGCGGCATCGGGGTGGGCCCTGGCGCAGCACCGGGGCAGCCTGGTGCAG
>PYHW01009285.1:33380-48974 GCA_013186435.1 Turdus rufiventris
CTCGCTGCAAAAGAAGGTGCGCCTTATAGTCCGGTGCGCCTTATCTGATCTACAATTTTGCGAATTTTGCTGACTCCTGGGGGGTGCGTCTTATAGTCCGGTGCACCTTATGGTCGTGAAATTACTGTGATTTTAAACTAGCAATTCATAATTCAGATTTCAATAGAAAACTTTGGTTTTTTCTTCAGAAATCTAAATTCTTCAGTGGCAGTTTTATATAAACATTTCAGTTGTCTCTACTTGAAAAACAACCGCACAATGCTGCAGTTTGTAGAATAAATACTTTGTTTCTTAATTGTGTTGATATGTCTGGTCATCTTTCTGCTGGAAATATTTACACAGGAGTGTTATTATCTCAGGAGATAAAAACTGTCATATAAATGATTAAAATAGGTAAGGTAGTAAGTTATTAACAGACAGACTATACTCATTGTCTGCTACTGAGAAATCAGTGGCAAAAAGGATGTTCTAATTATCTAATCTATCATCCTGTCAATGATTTTTCTTAACTTTTCCAATGTTTTGAGACATTTGAGATAATTCAGGTTTATTTTCCATTACAGTGAAATGCTATGTCTAAAAAACTCCTGATATCTTCCACTGCATATTCAATTGCTTAGCATTACCCTATTATTTTTAATAGTACGTTAGGTTATTGTAGCCTAAATTTCTCTTTGATTTTGGAATGTGCAGCCCATGAGAAATTCAAGCACTTACACAAATAGGTATTTTTGAATCAAGAATGGTATGAAAATTTGGGAAGTATTCACAGAGTGATCTTCCTGTTTTAAAATGTTGAATGATTCCATTTCATTGTCTGTTTGACTACCTACAGTGTCTAGAGGAAGCACAGGTCCAACAGCTCAGGCAGAGGGGACATAGACCACACAATTAATTGAGGTTATAGAGAAGAAGCACTTAACTACCACTGTAATGATAAAACATTGTACTTTAGGCAGAGTGTAACTGCCCAGATAACACAGAAGAAAATAATTGCATTTGATCTGAAGAAACTGTGATACTCTGAAGTATACTCCCTTAATCATTGATAAAATACACTTGAGAAAATCATTAAGGAATATGTTCAAATTGAGGAAAAACTCTTTTGATACAAGCATATTTTAGTAGGAGTTTTGATTTAGAGCACCACTGGCAGTAACTCTCAGTGACCCCAGCATGTATTTGTGATTCTGCTCTGAAGGACCAGGAATTCTAATCTTGTGACTTGTGGCCCTGTACATACAATTTTCTGTGATGACTCCTACTTTGGAATTTCTGCTGGGAAACAAATATTGAAAAAAGAGACACCTAATCCCATTTAAGATTTGTCTATGCATCTGCAAAAGACATGTTACTTCTGTTGACTTTTCCCTTGCCAGATATACCTCTGGAGGCAATCATATCACAATCATCTCTGTTATGATGGGGAGGATTATTTTGTAGAATCAATTGCTTTCTCTCTGGTTTATCATATATCCAGTCATCCACCTGAGGACATCATTAAGGAGATTTCCTAAGTACTACATCTGTAAATTATATTTGATGTCTCTGGTAATCAAACCATGCTCTTTCATCTATACATCATTGAGATTATATTTCAGGGCATGAGTTACAAAATTTAAGGGTACAGCAATTTTTAATTCCTAACCTACCAGAAAATTTCTTCACATAGGACAAAGATGCTCAAAAAGCTTACAGTTCAAGAAGAATAGACTCTTAACCTTGCCTAATACAATATTAGGAAACACAATAAGTACTTCATTGTCTATTTTCCTTCTCACTGAACAAAAATTTCAGCAAGGACATTCAATTAATAAAGTTTGAGTAATAATTTTCCTAAGCCCAAAATTTAATAACATCATGTTTGTTTAGAAATTGAGACAGAGCTTTACAGTCCTGATAAAGTAAAATGCTTTCAGGTGAACTTAATACTATGCTTGACTTAGACAGGATAGAGTGGTTTTATTCCAGCAATATCAGAATACACTATTTAAATCACATGTCATTTTCACTGAGATGCTGTCTTTCTAAAATTAAGTAGTCATATTTTTTTTAATGTTAATTTGTTGACCTCAACTTTGTTTAATTGCTACTAATGTATTTATGCTAATTAAGTATGTTTTCTCAACAATTCCAGGAGGAAAAAATAAAGCCTATGACGTTCTGCCTGATCCAGTTCCCTAGGCTGTAAGCTTGTAATTATTTTGTTTTAATCTACCAATTATATGAATTATATCAATAAAAATGCCATAAAGAATCTATCATTTCAGCAGCTCTTAACCTGCCATTGCTTTAAATCCTATTAAAATACACAAGGCAGTGTCTTTCCTTAAAAATGTCAAAAGGAAGTTATCAGCTTTTCCTGGTGATAAGAACTTAAAATCTCCAATCTCAATTGTCCATGCATAATAGTAAATATAATATTGAGGAAGTACAGAGTTACTTCACTCAATAAATATGTTTTATCTCTTAGATATGATTTGCCATTTTTAACTTTCAGTCCTTAATTTTTAAACATTTATAATGGTCTTAAAATTTTGCTCTACTCAATTATAAAAGATTCTTCTCATATTTTGCAGCTGCATCTCTGTTAATAATCTGCACAGACCCAGCCTATTAAAGTGATAGAAAAGAGTGCATTAGACTTTTCTTCTATGAATTTGTTGTTTATGGAGAAAGTTTTGACAGCTTAAAATTGCAGTAGAGGTTTGTATCTTTCCAAAACAGTGTGATTTATTGACTAAGTCTTTTATGATGACTTAGTCTGCATCAGAATTTGACTCTCTGTACTACACAATGTAGCTTTCCATTGCCAATACACTCTCTGAACACAAAGTTAGAAATGAGAATCAGCACCTCAATACCCCCAGCAGAGCAAAGACTACTGTGATTTTTTCCAGTATACTTTCAGTATGACTTGTGTGCTTTTTTGTTTGGGTCTTTTTTTCCTTGCCTCATAATTTATGACAACAAGACAAAGTCATATTTATTTGTTCCTTTAATATTTTTCTTCTTCTGGGTCATTTTAGTAATTTAAAAAATTGTTTGAAGAATAGTGAGGAAAAATATTATAATCAATAGTTCTTGTGCTTTCCAAAACATTAAATGAAACAAAAAGCTCTTTTCATCTGAAAATATTAAATTTAGAAAAATGGTGAAGATAATTGTGATATTTTCGTGTCCATATTTTATATAGTATCAACTGGACAATACAAATAGATATAATCACATAATTCACCAGAATGTGGTATTTTATGCTTATACTTTTCTGTGGAGCTATCATATAATATGAATAGAAATGCATACTCATCTCAAAAACCTTTAGTTTTTTTCTGATTTATTTAATGGTTTTTGAAAAAGAAGATATTTTTGGTTGTTTTGATTTAAAGTGCATGTACATAATAAATATATGAAACCTCATTCAAATCTATCTGTATTATCATAGACAAGATTTTCACAAACTTCAGGTCTGAAACTCAGTCAAGAGAAATTAAATGCAAATTTAATTACATATGAATTTACACTTTTATAAAGTCCATAGACAAATAAAAGTCACCCTTTTTATGAAGCAGAGCCCAGTCTCTAATGAGGCTAGAAAAAAAGACAATTCTTATGTATGTCATGCGTAGAATGTAACACAATACTACTATCAAATTTTTGTCAGACAATTAAACTTTACGCTGAACTAATTCAATTTGTTGCTGTTTTATTAAGTCCTATAAAAACAACCAAAATCTCTCCTCTTCAGTAAATCATAAATTTCACAAGGCCTTCAGACTCCTTGTTCTTCTATTTTTGATATATTAAATATCAAGCAAAAAATTTCAGGGTCATAAATCTAGAGTGATAAAATTAATCTTATCGCTGAAGAGAAATAAATATTTTATTGCAATTTTATGAGCTTTTGTTCTCTTTTCACTTGCAAGTAGGTATTGTTTAGTTGTACAAAGACATTTAACTGCTAAAAAATGTATTAGAAACAGTACAGCAGTAATAGAATTCATATCTACAAAGCAATTCACTTCTCAGAATGAAGGTCCAAGAACATCTGAAGGAAACCTTAAAAGATAATACTGTTAACAATAGCATTACAGTGATTATTTTTCTTGAATTTTAAACTTCAGGAATAATTTTACTCCTATTAGTAATTTTACAATGGAATTTTTGTGAAATTGTACGTGAAAAATATCTATGTAACCTAATTTACTGCATTTACATGAAGCATGCAACCCTAGAAATCAGAAATGCTAATCTAATTCTTCATTATTTTTCCTTTTTTTCTTAGAAGCCCAAGAAGATTTTTAGATTGGAGATGTTCATGGCATGATTACACCTTTATCTGAAGTGCTAAGCATTTGCAGAAATGATTCAGTCTATACAAGTTTACCACAACATACACTGCATTCAAATCCCGGTTATCTGACTTATAATGAACACATTGTTTGCCACAATTAAGAAATGGATTGGGGAGAAAGGAATGTACAGGCAGGAATTTCCATTGTAGTAGAAATAAATGGAGAAGGATCACAGGATATATAGCATATATAGTGCTATACATTATAGAGAGGGAATTATTTTCTTTAGAGTAGCTGCAGATAAGTATGACAGTTTTCTGCTATGGTAATGTGTTGCACAGTCATTCACAAATATCTACAATGACTCTAAAAGCTTCATTACAATTTAGCAAACATAATGTGAAGTTTGCACATACTCTTGTTTTTCCAAGTCCCAGAGTTTCCAAACAATGAGTTAGTTAATTCAAAGATTGTGTGTATTGTTAAAAACATGCAGATCAACAGATGAAAATGGTAGTGTGGCTAAAACTGAAGAGATAGCCTACAATGTCTTAATAAAACACTGTCACCAGAAAAATGCATCTTCCTCAGAAATGCACAGAAACACTACGAAGCATCACAGATCCAGAGCATTCACAGTTTTGGGGCTTTGTCTTCACTTTTTCTTTTTTTTTTTTTCTGTGACAACATGTACTTTACTTTTTAATGAACCTACTGATGTATAAATTTGGAATGCATGACCAATTTTTATTTTTTCATAGTTGCTAAGTGGAATGACAGATTACTAATTCACAGTTGCATGCGGCAAACCTTCAGTCCAGGAAGGATAGACAACTGCAAGTAGAAGCTTAAAACAAATATTGAATTTACAGAAAATCAACAGAACTTTTCAGAATTACCTGTTTGTTGAGAAATATGGTCAAGTTTAGGGAGAAACAATGTTATCAGTATAGACTATATTTCATTAATAAAACTAAACACACAGAGGGACCTTAATTCAAATGTATTCTGTTATCCACCAAAACGGAGAGAGGGAATACTCATAAAATTTTTATTTCAATTGATTGGACTGAACTGTGTCACTTTCAAATTTTACATTAAATCCATATCAGACACCTGACTCTGCTTTCCTACTCTAACAGTTAATCAGGAAAAGAGAAACTGAAGTCTTGCTTGTGCAGAGAGTAGAAAAATATTGCAGGACACTAGTATAGAGGAAGTACTCTTGAGCTCTGAAGAACAGCGCATCAATGTTCTAAAACAATAAAGTTTACCAGTTAACAGGCTTTTTAATATCTAAGATTTAAATGTACTTTAGTGCAATGTTTTGATGAGACCTTAGTAATCACCAATCAGGTACACAGCCCAGGGCTTGAATACCTCTTCTTTTTCTGTCCTGTAAAAATGAATATACACTTATGTTGTGAGACATGAAAGGAAATAAAAATACAACAAAACAAATGCTGGAGTACCACCATGGATAAATAGGCTTATTCCAGAGAAATCTAAGAGGGTAACCTGGGAGGAGCAGAAACTAGTGTATTTGCTGGATGCAAAGAAGTCTTATTTACAGACTAAAACTAACCATAATACACTGAGCTGCATAGGCACCAAACAGTTGAATAGAGGCTTAGGAAGCACCAGTGGACTTTTTCATTTCACTTCATCATGGAAACTACTACAGAAAAAGAATGAACTGTGGTTAATGTTGACAATACTATACTCATCACACACCATAACCAATCATATTTATCTTGGCAGGAAGGCTAGATATGAACCGTACCTACTAGCTCTGACTGTCACCACCTTTCTCCAGAAACTGATTTCCTGAACACTGCCCGGTGCTAAATCCTGTGTAATAGTGTAGATTACTTAAACTGGATGTGATGTGGGAATGGTATATAATCAGGCTTGTCCTTGGTAAACTTTGGGATGATATGAAAAGCTTACAGGTGCTAGTGAGGCCCCTCAGCCATTGGCTTTGAAATGTGCTGGCCACACTGGAGCAAACCTTTAGTTTTACAGAGATTAGTCAGGAACTCCTGAGATAACATAGGCCAACAAGTGACCATGAAGGAAATATTTCAAAGTAATTAAGGAGTATACCTTTAGGAAGACAAAACACCCACCTCAGGTGCCTTTTTATCAAAGCATGGAGCATAAGCAACAAACAAGGAGCTGGAAGTCACTGTGCAGCTAGAAAAGTATGACCATTTGGCCATTATTGAAACTTGATGGATGAATCCCTTGACTGAAATGTACTATTGATAGTTACAGGGAAGAAGGAGGGGTGGAGGGTTTTCCCCTACATTAGTAGATGGATGGAGTGTGAAGATTTGCCTCTGCAGAAGAGCCATGGGCAGGTCAAAGCCCTGTGGGCAAGAAGCCAGGACTGAGGCAACAAAGAGAACCTTGTGAGTGGTGTCTGCTACAGCCCCTGATCTAGCCAGCCCACTGGTGAAGCCTGCTGGCTCCAGCTCAGGAGACACCACTCCCACTGGCTCTTGTCCTGCTGAGCAACTTTGACCACCCTGATCTCTGCTGGGAAAACAGCACAGAGAGGTGTAGGAGATCCAGGAGACTGCTGGAATGCATGGAGGATAACTTCCTGGGTTATTACCCTGCTAATAGACAGCCCTACCAGAGGGGAGGTGATACTGGATCTGTTGGTCACCAGCACAAGTGAGCTAATTGTGGACATCAAGATTGGAGGCAGCCCAGACTGCAATGATCCTGCATTTATTAAATTTGCACTACTGACCCTATATGGGTCAGGTAAGGAGTGAAATTAGGTCCCTGAAATTTTGGAAAGCAAACTTCAGCTCTTGAGGGGAAATAGTCAATAGAATTCCCTGGGAGACTGCCCTTATGGATAAGGGAGTGAAACTGGGCTGACAGATTTTTAGGGAAGTCTTGAATAGTGGGCAAGAGCTAGGAATTCCCAAGAGCTAAAAATCATTCAGGGAAAGCAAGAGATTGGTATGGCAGGCGGGGAACAGCTGATCAAAGTAAAGGGAAGAAGCAAATGGAGAAAGGGTGGAAACAAAGACAGGTGATCTGTGAAGGGCATAGAGATGAAGTTCAGTGATGCAGGGATGGGGGAGGGAAGGCCAAGACCAAACTGAGACTGAACCTTGACAACCACGCAAAGAATAACAAGAGGTTTTCTACAGATATGTTGACCAGAAAAGGAAGTTCAAAGAAGGTGCACCCCCTAATAAACAATGCTGGAAAACTGATAACAATGGATCAGAAGAAGGCTGAAGTAGTTATTATCTTTTTACCTCAGTCTTCAATGATGGGCTGTCTTCTCTCAAGTGGATGGGGACTGGGAAAGCAAAGTTGCTCCCACTGTAAGTAAAGATCATGTTTGTGACTGAGACTTCTAAATGTACATAAGTCAATGGGACCTCATGAGATGTATCCCAGAAACCTAGCAGAATTGGCTGAGGTATTTGCCAAGCTACTGTCAATGCTATTTGAGAAGTCATGACAGTCAGGTGAAGTCCAAGGGAACTAGAAAGGGGGAAACATTGTACCCATCTTTTCACAGGGTAGAAAGGAAGACCCTGGGAAGCCTCCATTCTGTGCCAGGAACAGACCCTCCTAGGAGCTGTGCTAAAGCAGAGGGAGAACAGGGAGATGATTCAGGACACTCAGTATGACTTCTCCAACAACATCTTTTTGTCTAAATTAGAGATGGATTTGATGGGTGGACTGTTAGATGGATAAGTTGTTGGATGGTCACATCCAGAGGTAGTGCTCAATGGCACGAAGTCCAGTGGACATCATTAACAAATTGTGATCATTGAGGATCTGCATTGGCACCAGTGATTTTGTACATTCATCAATGACACAGACAAGGGGAGTAAGTGCACCCTCAGGAAATTTGATGATATTGATCTGAGTGGGGCTGTTGCCATACCTGAAGAACAGGATGCCATCCAGAGACCTGGAGAAGTTCTAGATCTGGGTCTATGGGAATCTCATGCAGTGTAACAAGGCCAAGCACAAGGTGCAGCACGTAAGTCAGAGCATTCCCCAGTACCAACACAGACTGTGGAATGAAGAGATCCAGAGCAGCCCTGGGGAGAAGGACTGGGGTGTTGAGCTATTCATGGGTTCAGGTCTTCAAAGAGGCAAGAGCAGTTGTTGGTTGCTGTAAAGTTGTTTATTACAGAAGCACTTCAGTCTCAGAGAGTCCCAAATAGAAGCAGCAGCAGCTCTCTGGTATAAAGTCCCAAGTAGAAGCTAAAGCTGCAGCATGGCATAAAGTCCCAAACTTCTAAGGCAGAAACTGCAGTAGATCCCTTCTTCTGGGCGGTGGTGATGGTGGTGAAGGATAAAGAGTGAGAGAGCTGTCGCCTCAATATACAAATTTTTATTTATTAATTACCCAAGGAGCTAAAAACATGAATCTAAACCATTTCTTCTAAACCTATTAGAATTTTAGTTCTATAGTAGGAAAGTGGTGTTAATTCTCACACATAGCTTGCACATAGACCTTTATCTATTCACTCAAATAGTTATATCTGTTCTATCTGAAAAATGTAAACAATCGTCTTATTATGCTTTCATTATGTCTGGGGCTAAGTTTCTGAACTCTCACCAAGGCTTACACTTTACATTACTTTCTAGGACATTTTACGTAAAACATATTCTTACTTACTTAAAACTTATACTTCTATTTCACATGTGTGACTTAATAATATTTCTACTTACTTAAAACAAAAGCTTATACTTCTGTTTCACATCTGTGTGGCTTAAGATACTTTAATTTCTCTAAAGGTTTTAGTTCCATCCCTGCATTCTGATCTCTCTCTGAGGGACTCAGAGAGGTTTCTGTATTATGGTCTCCAACACTTGGGGGTGCTGGTGGTTGAGAGGCTGGACATGACCCAGCCACGGGCACTCACTGCCCAGAAAGCCAAACGTGTCATGGGCTGCATCCAAAACAATATGGTCAGCGAGGCAAGAGAGGGGATTCCGCCCCTCTGCTCTGCTGTGGTGATACCCCACCATTGACCTCTTTTAGTGAGTTCAGAAGAGGGATACCAAGTTTTTTAGAGGGAGAGAGCAGCTCTCCTGTGAAGAAAGGCTAAGAGTATTATTATTCAGCCTAGCTTCAGTGCCTGAACTGTAGTTTTCCAGTAACTGAAGGGAGTCCACAAGAAGAAAGGTGCTCATGGCAGTGGTCTGTTCTAGTCAATTTGTCAGGCCTCACCTTATCAGAAATTCACCTACTGCCCTCTGTTTCAAATAGATTTTACTCATGCAGCTGGCTTGACTGCAGCACGTTTTACATTCGTGAATAACCTGTGTCATAGCCTCCATGGCAAGGTCCCTCCCTCAATTAAAGCCCACCTGTATATTGCACCCCTTCATAGGTGCTCTGGTGTTTCATGAGCCCATCAAACTATAAATAGCTCACCCTTTCACTTCTACTCTAGCTCTACCTGAGCTATTCTATTCTTAGCAGTCTTATCTACCTGTTTGTTGTTCTGTTGTTTAGTGGCATGATATTTAGGCGCATGAACATTTTCATGATTTGTGTTCAGACTCATGTTCTCTACCCACACAGTGATTTTCTGACACACTGCAGCAGCCCAGATGTGTTTGCCCCTGTCTCACCACTCTGTCTTCTTCCATTGCTACAGGCACCACCACAGGGCATTAGCCCCCATCCAGGAGTCAATATAGAGCATAGGCCACTTTTCTCACTCAGCAGTCTCTAGGGCTTGTTAGACGGCTCTCACTTCTGCAAACTGGCTTAAGTTGCCTTCCCCTTCAGCAGCTTTAAGGACTCATCATGTGGGACTCTACACAGAAGTTTTCCACCTCTCATAATTTTCTATCACATGGCAGTATCCGTCAGTAAATAAAGTACAGCCTCTTTTGCTCTCTGCTAACTTATTATATGGTGGTGATTATTGGATACAAGTCATCTTCTTAGGCAACTAGTCAAAATTTGTGGGTTCTGGCCAGTCCATAATATTTTCTAGGGTTCCTGGGAAAATGGGTTTTCCCATTTAGATTCATTGTGTAGTTAATGTTATCCATTTACTCCATGTAGCACAGGTTGCATGATGAATTGAGGGGATGTTTCCTTTGAATATCCAGTATAGCACAGACACTCATGGTGACAAGAGGAGACACACTTCTGTCTCAACAACTTCTGAGGCTTAAATCCCCTCACAGGCTCCTAATACCTTTTCTCAGTTGGAATAAAGTGGGTTTCTGATCCTCAATAACTCTAACTCCAAAACCCTAATGGTCTACCGCAGTTTTCTCCTAAAGTTCTTTGCCAGAGGTTCCAGGTGAGACCCCACTCCCCAAATGCAGTGTAGAGTGTACTTTGCACTGTCTGAACCAGCCCACAAACTACTGCAAGAAGCTGATTCCTGTTTGATCTTTTCAAAGGCCTGTACTCGCTCAAGTACTATACTTGAAGTGCTTCTTCTTCCAGGTCACTAGATAGAAGGGAGACCACAAGCTGGTTATACCCTGGAATGCATTCTTCAGAGTTCCACAAGGCCTAAACCAGCTTGTATTTCCTTTCTGTTAGCTGGTGGAGAGATATCGGCTATTTTGTTAGCCACTTTTCTCAGCATAGCCAGTGTGAAAGGAGCATTGTCTGGATCTTTAGGGACCCTGTCACTTTTTAGATCACTGTAGATAATTTCCAGCACTTCTAATTCTCTCGAGTTTGGGATATCTTCATCTCCAGAGGTCTACTTCCCCGGACAATTCACAAGATCTTCCTTACATGTGTGCCCTCACACTTGAGAGAAACCATCTCAAGGCTGCAGGTTGCTCATTCTTCCCAAGCCTGCTTGCTCTTTCAAGAAAGATGGGCAGAGACTATTGTAAGAGCACGTAAAGACAACAAGGGGGAAAGAGAGTAGGTTTAGACTAGATAGTAAAAGTAAAAATAGTAAAAAATTCTTTACTGTGGGAGTGATGAGGCAATGACATAGGTTGCCCAGAGAAGTTGTGGATGCCTCATCCCTGGAAGTGTCCAAGGCTAGGTCAGATGGTACTCTGGGCAACTTGGTCTAGTGGCATTGGGGCAGAGGATTTGGAACTTGTCTTTAAGGTAGATAATCCTTGCCATTTTCTGTGATTCTATGATTATCTTTTAAATCTCAGTAATAGGAGTAGTGAAATTTAGCAAACTTCAATAATACTTCTTTTTCTGATAGTCCCAAACATGCCTTTACCTTATTCTATTTTTTCATTAATTTCTTCAGGCTTCAACTTCAATTATACTATGTATTGCCATTGAAAACCTACAGCAGCTATGTTTTCAAAGCATCTTTCAGCCTCCCTTTTCTTGGGGTAAATGTGAAGGTGTTTTGGATTTTATCTTTTTTCCCTCCACAGTTACAGAGAAATTCTTATATACAGAAGAATCAGGCATTTCTAAGACAAAATTGTACTGACCTAGTAAATAACCATTTATGATAGAACTAGCATGAAAGATGGAAACTGGGAAAATATATTGTGGAAAGCAATGGGGCAACGCTGGCATATATTTTATGGAGTGAAATAAAAAGGATTAGAGCATAATTATGTTGCTGGTATGTGGCACATAAAGTCAAACCAGTTATTACTCTTCCTTCAAGCTTGAAGTTTAAGAGAATTTGGCATGTTTTCTTGTTTCTGAAACACAAGGGATGGTCCTTTTTAATCAGTAAATGCAGCATCTTTCCCTAATGCATGTGAAATATTTAACAGTTTAGAAAGCATGACAGAGCCAGTTACATACTGATATTTTTTCCGTGTGATACTATCATTTATTATAAGTCTACTTCATCATTTCTAGACTGTAACTTCTTTAGTAATGAGAGTACTAAGGAAAACAAGGGATTTTCTGTATTATTTATCTGACTATGTCAAATTAGAATGTTACCTGCAGTTGTCTTCAGTAAGTATGTGAGAAAGAGCTTGACAATTTAGCTTAGCTATTCAATTATATGCTTTTAAAATCTAAGGAAGTGAATAAAAATAGTTTTTTTCAAGAGCTTGTGTAATTTTTTTTTAATAATATAACCATCCATTTTTACACTGTTCAAAAAAAAAAACAGGCACACTTGTGTTTCATACTCTCAGTGCCTGTTAGTCCATGTGTCAGACAGCAGCAAGTGCAGTAAGACAGTTCAGGTTCTAAGCTGTCAAATCAGGCAAAATCCTTCAATGGCTTCCATGTATGAAGTCAGGAATTAATGCTTCTAAGAAATAAGTATTGAAATCTCATTAGGAATGTGTTTAACCTGTTTTTTTAAGAGAGTAGGCATGTTGTAAACTTTTTTGCAAGATTTTTACAGCTTGATTCATCTAGAAACTTTAAACCGTGCCTGGATCTTCACAAACTAAATCATGAAGGTAAAAGAGGGCATGTAAATATTGAACTATGCGGGGTTTTTTTAAGTCTTCTTTATTTTCTTCCTGTGAAACTCATTGTGAAGGCCTTCCAAAGAAAACAGAGAGACCATTTATGGTAGACATACTGGTACACACAGAGAGGAAGAGCTAAAATACTTACATTGACTTTCTTCTTTTTCATCCCCTGTGCCCCAGGCTACTCCCATGATACATCATAGTGCAGGATTTTGATTATTAAAGAAGGATTTTTTTGAGACATGAATGGAGATTCTTCTGTGGAGCAAGCTGTACAGCACTACAAAATCTACAAGTGCTCAAAATGAAGTTTGTTGAAGTGGTGGAACTGACCATTATATTAGTTTCTACCACACAGTGGATTAATTTCACCTTATTAAACATTAAAGATGAGTTGTGTCTTTCAAGAACATCAACAGATACAGAGAATATCATTGTCATACGAAAAAAAACCAACCAAAGCACTGCATCTCTGGTGAATTTTCTATAAATCATTTTATATAATATACCCTTCAAATACTGGTCTAATTTAGGTAATGAATGACTATAGTAAGAATCTCAGCTCTGTATGAATACAAAATCCCCACCACAAATAAACTGCTGGCTACTGGCATTGTATCCATCTAAAATTATTAGGAAAGTTGGAAAGTTTATGGAAGCATATCCTGTCATAAAAAAGTCACAATGTTTTTTATTTGAAACAATATTTCCTCAAAAATACATTTAAAGCATTTTTAGAAACCCTCTCTACATGACTTAACACGTCCAGTGTAATTTTCACAGCAAATTTTTTAATAAAATGAAAATACGTCTTCTTAGATGAGCTGACTTCTACATTCAACAATAATGGATTTAATGGTAAACAGGAACAATTTTTTCATTAAGAAAATTAATGCTTTGATATAAAATCTAGATGTGTATTTCAAGTTCATTTAAATTTGAAAAAATAACCTCTTTTAAAACCTTTTAAAATATGTTATTTATTAAGGGAACTGGAGCATCACTGTTCTAAGAATCATCTTAATTTAATATTTTCATGTAATTTTTAATAGAGGTTTATATAACTTGTATTGAAAGAACATTTTTTATAATTCTCTATGAAAGAAGACTTTTATTTCAATATACTTTTGGGAAGTGTCTATCCATTAACAGAAAGTTCTTTTAATAAACAGAACCTAAGAAGGAATGTATTGTCAGAAAGAGAATGAGGGTTTTTTTTGTTTGTTTTTTTTTTTGTTTTTTTATCAGAGAGTATTTTAGAATTTTTGTTGATTGGAGGATTTATTTTTGTCAGCTTTTCTTCTCTGCAGCTCAAGTGACACTGGTGGACAGAGGGCACTTGTGACCTGAAAAACCAATTTCAAGTTTTTTAGGTGTAATGTAAAAATTGAACAAAATACTGTTTTCATTTAAAAAATGTTCATGAATTTTTGAAGCAAAAAAACTGTTGCAACATTATGACCTTGTCTGACAATGTTTTTTTTTTCCTGTAATGCACGTTATTTACATTAACATATATCATAAAGAATTTAAAATGTACATAAAGAACAAAAGATTTAAGACCTATCAGAAAAAGTAAACTAGGACACAAGAGAATATCAGATGTGTTTGCTTCTCCCAGAGTTCAATATGGATGTTACTGACTTGTTGCAGAGCCAAATTGGGTGTTATGCTGCAGAAGCGTCCAACTGGAGCTAAATGGTTAATCAAATTTAAGCTTCCCTGTGACAACCAAAAGGAGTGTGATGCTGAGTGGGAAAAAAGCTGACATATGGCTTCATGAGAAACTATTCCAACTGGAAAACATACAAGAAGTGAACGAATGGTCTTTGTATGTAAAAGTCAATACCAGATAAACTTCTAATTAAAACATTTAAGCCATAAGATTATCACTTTTAGGAGGAAGTGACTCACATGCTGGGTAAGAGCTGTGTCCACAGTGAGAGCTGAGACTGAGGAATTCCAATTTCTGAGAAATTTAAGGTATAATTTGAGTGGTACTCTATTAATCTTCAAGTTCAATTTCACATCAGGAATTTTGTGAACCAAAAAGGGCAATTTCTTATGGGTCCCAAAGCTACGTTTAACATTGTTCTCTGGCAATCTTTTTTAAAAGGAAAGCTGGTGAACTCAAACCTCTTGGCAAGGACTTGTTCCCCAGAGGTACATCCTGTAGTTTTCTAGGAAGTAGTGTGTGCCTGTTATCCACTGAATGTGTTTAAACAGAGGTAGGTTCTTCACCGAGGTATTCTGAGAAGTAAGCTGACATTCTGAGGGGCTGGCAAAAATGATTTGTGATATAAATTCCAGGTTTGCATATAGTTCATATCCAAATTCACTGAAGTCAACACGAAAACTTTCAGTGCAAGACTGCTACCAGTTTTCTGACTTTTCAGTTTTTGTTTTGCTTTTTTTGTTTGGTTGTTTTTTTGTTCCAACAGATTTTTAGAAGAAGTTACTTTTAAAACATCTATGTCAAAAAATGTGGTCATGTAGCACATCTGGTAAATCACAACCATTACTACAGTAGCACTGGAAAGCCCCTGGACATGCTCTAGCACAAGACTGCACAAATATAAATCATAGATGGATGCTTTGTTGTCAGAGGTACTTTCTTTTCTTTTTTAGATATCAGAATTAAATTCTGGACAGAATCCCATTAAAACACATAACCAAATATTTTTACTAAGCCTGAAATTTTTTTTTGCATGCTAAGAGATTTGAGATTTTGTGAACAAGTTTTGTTGGCATGAAACCAGCAAATACATATCTATACATAGGAAGATATATAGGCTGATATAGATTTAGATGAGATATAGATATAGATATAGATATAGATATAGATATAGATATAGATATAGATATAGATATAGATATAGATATAGATATAGATATAGAT
>PYHW01009285.1:51002-66713 GCA_013186435.1 Turdus rufiventris
TTTAATTTAATATAGAGTTAGCTTCCTCAGGCATGGTGTGCATGCACAAAATTTAAAAATTAAGAAGTCAAGCCTTAGATAGAAACTGTAAATTCATTTAGATCTGAAAAATTTATTCTTATTAATGAACCCGTCAATATATAGTACCCAGACTATAACATTTCAGCTCTTTTTCTTGTTTTACACACACATGAGGAAATAAATATTCAAAAATATAATGTAATGCATAAATACACCACATATATTCTGCTGGCATCTCTGCAATATATAGCAAAATCATATGTAATTTTTTCCTAGCAACTTCGAGACTCTATCTTTTATCTCCTAAGAAATCTCATTGAATTTACTAGTTCTCAACCTCCAAAAAGCTTTATGAACCTTGTTTTTAAAAAGCAGAAATCATCTATGCTAAGACTTCGGCTTAGTTAAATATTTTTTCCATTCTAATTACGTTACTTCTAATTATGACCATTTGCTCAGTTTCAAAAAAGGGATTTCAAGCCGATTAACAAGAATTATTGGTTTGCATCCTATGTGCTAATAATATTGAGAAATTGTGGCACCAAACAACAGGTGAAAAAATGCAATTTACTTTTCTAAAATAAATCTCAATTTTTCATAGAAATTCAGTGGTAACCACACCTGGAACAAGTGATGTTCTACATGATGTCTACTCAATGGGTTTGCAAATTCTCAGATTTTAAACACATAAAAAGATGAATACCTGTCATGGTTTAACCCCAGTTCCACATCTAAGACCTACATTTCCACCCACTCATACCTACACCAGCAGGATTGGGAAGAGAAGTGGAAGAGAAAAAAAAAAAAATCATCACATTGTCTTCGGAGAAGAGCCCCAAATCTATAAACTTTATACTGCAACAAGGAGGAAGTACTGAAAAGTATTTATCTACTATGTTCACTTGAGAGAAAAATTAACATGCTGACCTTCCAATCCTTCCCCATTTAGTTTTCTTCTTATCAAAGGAAGACAGTATTTAGCACAAGGACAAATGTCTGCATTTTTGTGCGGAATGTAGACAATGCTGCCATGAAACAAACAGCCTCCAGGAGAAAAAAAAGGAAGCCTTTCAAAAAGCTTAATGTGGAAAAAGAGGCCATTTCCATGAGCCCAACACTGTATGTCAAATAGCTAAATAAAGGGGGAAAAAGGCCTTTGGAGAAATATTTTTCCTACTACCCTGAACTGCAGTGTTTGTACTGGAGAACTAAATGCACATGTCAATGATAAAATTTTAAAATGCTCTGTTTATTCTTTGCAATATGCATTTTCCTACTTAGGCTTACAATACCAGTTATTTTCCTAATATTTTCTGATATTTAGAGACTGAAAGTAAAAAAAAGCTTCCTAAAGAATTGTGTAAGCTGAATGGTAGGTGTATCTTTTTCCTACACTCTATCTCTGACTGAGGACTTCATTTCACCGCAAATTCTTTTTTTTTTTGTCCTTACTCCATTAGAATCAAGGTAACATACCCCCTGAAACAGCTTTGAAATGTAATAATTCCAAAAGTAATAAAAAATATAATTTGTACTGTTCTGATGGGAAAAGTATATTTCCCTCTTATGTAGTTTGGGAAAATAATTGCATTGTTTGGAAGCTACAGAAGATTTGATGGTATTGCTGTAGCTTCTGTCTATAAAACTTTTTGTTGATTCTCCCCATTTGTTTCCTTTTATGGGTCCAAATTTTTGAATATCTGGTGAAAAAGATACAGGAGTCTGTGGTGTAAATACTCGGACATGGAAAAATTTTTTTTTAATCACAAAACTTCCAAAACAAATGCCACAAATCTTGCCTTGGTTTCTATTACAGAATAATACTTACTGCTTTAGCAGCTTCTATGACCATATATGTACCATAAGTAAATGAACACAATAATGAGCACATAAAAGAAGAGTAAACCCATCCAGCTTAACAAATCCAATTCTCTCACCTGCTGTGTGCTGGAACATGAACAGAGCATTGTATGGATCATAAGGATTAGTAAAATAACAGTCTTGGTGAGCAACATGGTCATGTGGATAAAATGATTATTACTTAAACTCAGTGCATGATAGCTGGGATAACAGTGATTATACTTACTTAACACATTATTCTAATCCAATGACTATAGGAAGTGTATAATTACTTCAGTTGAACAGATCAACAATTATATACAAAATAAAGTTAAGTATAGTTTACATAAATGAATTTTGATCCTTCTTTTTTCCTCTTTCATTAAAAATTAAATTATTATAATTAAAGTTTTCCTTACAAACCATTTCTCTTTCAGTAGCCTTTCTCTGTGAGAAATGAGGAGTATAAGATATCTTTACTAGTAGAACTGTAAATAATCTGGGATAGTTGTTAGCTATCCTGTTTATACCTAAGTTATTCAGCATCAAATTTCAAAAGGCATCACAATTGCTAATCTGTGATATTTTAATACACAACAGTGCTTTGATGCATCCGTGATGTAAAACGTTTCATTACTACATCATTCCCGTGTGCCCTGCTAGCTCAGTGTGAATTTAAACATACAATTGCAGACTTTATCTATTCCTACTCTTTTCCATCTTTGGAACTGGGGTAGCAACCACTTTTAAAGATTATGAGGTTAATCAGTAAGACTATTGAAAATGAGATAGGAATTTTTCTACAGAAAACATTAGCAGTCTTCAGTTCATATTCTTTAAAAAAAATTGAAGTATTTCTTTCTTGCAAAGTTTTTTAAAATCATATAATCATAAAATACTTTGGGTTGGAAATTACCTTTGAAGGTCATCTAGTCAGATGAGCAGAGACATTTTCATCTAGGTCAGGTTGCTCAGAGCCTTGTCTAATCTGACCTTGAATGTTTATAGGAATGGGATATCCTCCACCCCTCTGGACAACTTGTGACACTGTTTTATGGCTATCATTGTAATAAACAGAATTCTTCCTTTCTAATGTAAACCAGCCCTCTTTTAGTGGAGCTTTGTCCTATTGCCACAGCTCTGCAAAAAAATTGGTCCCCAACTTCCCTGTAAGCCTCCCTTAAGTACCAAAAGGCTGGAACTCTTAGATATGGTTTATTCAATCTTTCTTAAAATTCCGTTTATTTTAAATTTTAAAAATTTAAGTTATCTTTGATCATGTCCAAAAAGGCTCTTAGAGGCATGCAACAGGTAGTGTAGTTCTTACTCTATGATGATTCATAAAATTAATAGGAAAGAGGCAATGTTTTTGGTCTTTTCCCTAGTTTAGAGATATTTAGGTTCAAATTTATTGCATAATGTTTCCAGGCCATTTTACTTTACAGTCATTGAGAGCATCCCTACTTCAATTCTTTTGCTATGGCTATTCATTTAACACAAAAACCAAAGGCATTACATGCCCATGAAAAATAAAATCATTGGAGAAACTTAACAGTCTGTAGTGGATAGAAATAGCAAGAACACCCTGATTTTACTCCTTCAAGTCATAGTAGTTGGAAGGGGAACCCTTCTGTCTTCCACCACGCAAGATCTGCAAGGGATGTTTGGGAAGAGTAAAATTTGCACTCTGTCATGTGAAAGAAGTGGCATGCCAATGTTTTCCCAAAACAAATTATTTTTCTTCTCCTAAGAAGTGATAACATTTTTTATGAGGAAGAAAGACACAATATCCTCCTTTTGGCAATGAGACATCAGCATCAACTCTTGATGTCGCTTGTCATTGTTCTCACTTATCCATCTTCATCATGACAGAAGGATTTGCTCAAGTTTGCCTGGCTGCTGTGACTTCAGT
This sequence comes from Turdus rufiventris, assembly GCA_013186435.1. Lineage (NCBI taxonomy): Eukaryota > Metazoa > Chordata > Aves > Passeriformes > Turdidae > Turdus > Turdus rufiventris. The sequence goes on from PYHW01009285.1 coordinate 54,775, forward strand.
TTCTTTGCCATCACTATTTCCATATACAATTAATGAAAGCCATAAACACATTCTAATAATTGGAGCAGACAGATGCTTGTAGATCATCTATACAGCAGACAGGGCCATACTTGGAATTAGGCAATGAGGTAAAATAAATGAGTATTTATTCCTACAGTGTTTCCTGAAGATCCCTTTCAAAGGATTGTGGCAGGTCGATGCACTGGACAGAAATATTTATATACTAGAAAAGGGGTGAGTGAACCCACACCTGAAGAATCCAGTAGAAAAAGACTACTAGTCTAAGCTGATGTTTCAAGACATATTTAGTTTATATAGGGGGAGCAAGACACTGGAAAGATGTGTCTCAGAAGAAAATTTTGAGGTTGTTCTTTCAGATGTCTTCTGAAAGGAAGATGTATATTTCAAATACCTTGTCTGAATGAAGACTCATTGAAATGAGCAATTCTAGATCCCAGTACAAGCATGCCAAAGGACTTAATCCTCTTTTTTTTATTTAAATTGATTATTTTGAAGCAGTGAAGTCTAAATGAAAAAATGAAAATATTCATTTTCTTCACACAATTCCTATTTAATATGCTTTTTTTCCACTATTCCTCAAATCTTACACTTTTATTATTTATTTTTCTGACAATGTTTTTAATATCTGCAGCCATGGTCAGCTAATTTATGCAATGCTCAGAGATCCTAAGTCACACTTTAATTCAACTGTATATTCCATAGTATAACTGTATATTTCAAGGTATATTCCACACCCTGAAAGTCCTGTAAAATAATAGCCAACTTCATGCAAATATAATCATTGACCTGAAACCAATTTAATACCATAGTCTTACATGCTGAAATACAACAAATAAGTTCATATGCCTTTTGGTCAAAAATTAATTATGATGAAGCTACCAGTCTGAATTTTTACTTTAGCATTGTGCTTAAATTTTAATTCTCACAATGTAAAAGTTACTGAAGGTACAGTAGCTTTAAAACTATTTATGTCTAGTAGCTAGCACTCAATTTTTTTAATGCATGAGTAAGACTTGGAGATTATTCCCTAATTTTGCAAAAGCCTTTTAAACGTGACTTAGGATGATGCTGGCATTTAAGTCAACAGTTCTTAAATACATTGTATCAAATACTGTCCTTATGGTTATTTTAGGATTATATTTAAAAATTAGAACTGAACATTGAACTACAGAATTACCAAGGAAACTAGTAACTGTCAGTACCACTATTAAACCTGTAAAATTCAATAGTACAAAATAAAATAGTTCAAAGTTAGAGCTTTTTTCTTGTTTTCTTTTTTTTTTTTAATAAACAACACTGGCTGTGACTCTGTGACTCTAGAAAGCATGGTGTCAAAGTCTCAAAAAAAGTTTTGTTCCATGCATTTTTATTTCCATAGAAAGATGGGAATGGCAGACTGTCAAATAAAGAATTCCTGTCCTAAAATTGCACTTTATCGTGTCACTGAGCCACTATATGTTAATGCTGGATTATGTGATATGATAAAATAATCATCACAATGCCTTTTTTTTTGTGATAGTGCCACACAATTTTACTTATTTTGATTCACATTAAAATAACTTTACTGCAGTTCTAGCTCCCCTCTCCTTCCCCAATAGTAAAACATACTTTTAAAGATATTTGGGGCTGTATAATTTGTATAATCCACCAATAATTTGTGGAAAGATAAATCTTTTGTTTGTAATTCTAACAAAGTACATTTTTAATGCTCTTTTACAAATAAAGTGCTATATTCTCAGAATCATTCAAGCTGGAAAGAGCCTCAGGAGACCTTTAGTCCAGCTACATGCTAAAAACAGGGTTGATATTTGAATTCAGGAAGGATTATTCAGTGCTTTGTCCAGCTGAATCCAGAAAACAAAGAACAGAAATTTCTCAGTCTGTTTGGGCACACAATTCCATTGCTTTTTTAGTCACATGGGGAAAAATCTATAACTGTAGCCTCTTTTTCTTACCCCTTAATCTCTGTGTTGGAGCTGAAAGATTGCTTTTTGGTGTGTTCCTCCTCCAAGGTGAACAAGCATTAGTTACACAGCTTCTGATGGTAGTCTAAATACTCCAGCCGCTGACCATTGTGGTTGCCTTCTCCCAAACTTGCTTCAGTTTCTCGACGTTTTTCCTGTATTAGGTGGTCCCAAATTGGTTGCTGTATTTAGATGTAGTCTAAAAAGTGCTGAGAAAATGGAGATAATCATCAGCCTCAACCTTGTGCCACTCTTCACAAGGAAATGCACTGCTGGCCCTTTGTTACTGCCTGAGTACGTAGCTGGCTCCTACTCATCTTAATGCTGCCCACGGTTTCCAGTCTATCTCCACAGAGTTTCTCACTGACTGAATCATTACCAGAATGTGTCACTGGCAGGGGCTCTGCCTGTCAAGGCTCAATGTGTGTCACTGTTGAATTTAGTCAGAGTTTGTCTGGCCCATTCATGCAACCAGCCTAGACACCTCTGAATGCCGACCCTGCCTCCAGCTGTGTTAATTTCCCCAAGGCTGATTTTCACAAACATGGTGACAGTGCACTCTGCTGGCCCCAGGACAGAACCTTGCACTAGTCCACTTGAAGCCAGACTCCACACAGAGATCAAATTATGAATTACTGCTTTCTGAGACCAATGTTGAAGTCAGACTTCCAGTCATCTACATGGCCTTCCATAAAGACCCCCAATATTTTAATATGCAATTAAGGATGTTATGGCTGTGGTGAAAGACTTCTTACAGTGAAGTAGATCACATCTACTGTTCTCCCATCATCTACAAATACAGTAATTTAATAACTGAAGGAAATTAGATGTTCAGGCAAGATTTACACCTGGTACCTTCAGGATGACTTCCCAAACATCCTCTTCTCCATGTATCCAGAAATGGGCTCCAAATGGGCTCGGTCTATGACTTTCCCAGAGATTGAATCAACACTGACAAACCTGGACTTCTTTGGATCATTCTTTTAGTATGTTTCAAAGATGAATACAATATTTGTCCTTCTCTAGGCGTCCCAAAATTTCTCCCGCTTCCATGACATTTCAAAGATGATAGGGATAAGCTTTGAAGAAACATTAGACAAATCTGTCATCATTTTCAAATGCAAAACTCTAGGCACATACAGGACAAGTAGGTGATCTAAGGTAGCCAACATGGCTCTGCTAAGGACAAATTGTGCCTGACCAATCTTGTGGCCTTCTACAGTGGAGTGATGGCAACAGTCAACAAGGGAAGACTGACCAATGTCATCTGCCTAGAGTTCTGTGAGGCTTTCAGCAAGGTACCACATGTCATCCTCTGGAGAGAGATACATTTAAAGGGTAGACAATTTGATGAGCAAGGAATTGGCTGGGTGGATGGATCGGTTTGTGGCCTGGGTCTATGTCCAGGTGGAGGCTGGTGACAAGTGGTGTCCCTCAGGGTATTTTGGAAATGGCACCCTTTAATATCTTCATCAACAGCATAGACAAGGATTGAGTGTTGCATCAGCAGGATTGCAAATGACACAAGGCTGCCACAAAAGAACGATGGGATACCATTCAAGGGGGCAGACAAAATTGAAAAGTGGGCCCGTAAGAACCTCATGGAATTCAATAAAGCCAAGTGGACCTCGTTCAGAGCATGAGTATAGATTTGGAGATAAACTTGTTGAGAACAGCCATGTGGACAGTAACTTGGAGGAAGAAAAACTGCAATGTGTGCTTGCATCCTAGAAAGCCGAGCACATCCTGGACTGCATGAAAAGCATCTTGGACAGCACACTGGGCTAGGGAGGTGATTTGTTCTCTTTAATCTGCTTTCCTAAGACCCCCACCTGAAATGCTACATCCACCTCTGGGATCCTCAGCACAAGAAAGATGCCAATCTGATGGACTAGTTCCAGAGGAGAGCCATAAAGACAATCTGAGAGCTGGAGAACTTCTCCTATGAAGAGATGCTGAAAGAGTTGAAGTTTTTCAGCCTGGAGAAGACTCCAACAAGATTTTATTGAAGCCTTTCAGTACTTAAAGGTGTCATGTAAAATGATGGGAAAGGAACTTTTTACACAGTCAGATAGTGATAGAGTAAGAGGGAATGGTTTTAAATTAAGAGAGAAGACATTCAAATTGGATGTGAGGAAGAAATTTTTCACTCAGTGAATAATGATTCACTGGAATTAGTAGGCAGAGAAAAGATGGATGCTTTATGCCTGGAAGTATTAAATACCAGGTTGGATATAGCCCCGAACTTTCACTGGATGAAATCAGTCTTTCTGTCCAGCACTGGGTCCCCATTTTCATTGTGTACTCTTTCACTGTTAGTGCAGGGATAGAAGTTTTCAAGTTGAGACTTGAAACCTTATGTTTCTTAGCAGTAATCCTGCATACATGGGAAAAAGTTCTATGGTCTGCTCACTTACAAGTCCTTATTCACAACTGCTATTTTATACTTGACCTCAGTTGTGTGCTCCACCTTTAGTCAAGCCAGTCTCCTGAGTCATCTTCGTATTTTCCCAAGTACTATGGTTGCTGCATTGACTGTACCACCCCCAGCTGGTTCTTACCTCTTTGTAAGTATTGGGCCCAGTAGAGCTTCTGCCATTTCCTGATTCATCCAGCTTCAACAGCAAACATGCAATTTGTCTCAGAACTCTCTAACACCCTCATCTCCTCTTTTACTTGTGTCCTAGCGAGTTGCCTTTGCAGCAGATGTCAGGGAAGTTAATGTCTCCTGTAAACCAGGCAACAATGCAGAGACTTCCTATAGTTGCTTCTAATTGAACCTTTTCCACTTCTTCATTTGATAGGGTAGCTGGTAACAAACTCTCACCTCAAATCTAGCTTTCTTTTCTCTCTTATCATTCTGGTGTTCATTGTCTCAGCCTATTTTGCATTCCATGACTTACCTCAGAATTCTCAAGATACCTATTCACATGAAGAAAGACCTTTCCTCCTACCATTCCCTTCCTGAGAAGTTTGTATTTATTCCTTATAGAGCTAAGGCCATACAGTGTGTCAAAGCACACCACGGTTAGAACAGCGATGTTATATTATGGTTCTGCATCATCACATGAAGGTCTTACACTATCTGTTTATTTTTCTGGTTTTTCACAAAATGCTTTCTGCAATCTGAGTTGAGTAAATAACAATAGTTTTACCTTTTTTCTTTTTTCATTCCAGAGATTTTCTGTTCAATCATAATAAGGTTTTGTGTTGTGAGTATACAGTTGCAGCTAACACTGTGCAGACCTGTGTTTACATTTTCCATTAGCATATTCCAAAAAACCCAGTGAGAAGAACACTCTCTGATGTATACAGACTAACTAACATTTCTAATATTTTTAAGGACTCCCCTGCAAATAGTTCTGTAATCAGTGCAAGATATTATGGAATTAATTCTAGTAGTGTACTGAAATTGTGATTGCACTAGGAAGACTCAAGGCTCTGAATTTTAAGGACCTTTACAGATTGGTGTAATTACCTCCCCTTTAAGTTTTAACCACTTCCTTTTTTTCAACAGAGAAATGAATGTGAGTAGATATAAATAATAATAATTAAAAAATAACAGTTTTGTACAGATCAAAATAGCAACAGGCAAAAGCACCAGCCCCTGTTCAGAAAGGATGAAAACATTCTCACTGGGCACCAAAGAATGGTGGGCTGTCCCCAACCAACTCTGGCACAGCTCTGTGGATGGGGACAATCACTCAGAAACACAAGAGGATTGTGGAATGCAGCTTCTTGGGTTGCTGCTGTTACTCCTTGGAGATCTGCCTGAAGCAACCTCCTCAGGACCCCCAAGAGAAACAAAAGAATCTGCCTTGCACTATGTCAGTTTTCCCTGCAAGAATGAAAAGGCAAGAGCAAGAATGCATCTATCTGTGTGCCCCCGACCTTAAAAAGGGATCCTAGGGACAACCCACTCCATGACCCCATTTCCATCCACTGTTTCCTACAGAGATAACTAACAATTTTTTGGCAAATGACATAGTGCAGATTGATATAGATATAGATAGAGATATACAATAACATTTTGGGTTATCCATGACAGTAGAGAAAAACCAGAGAAAAGTCATGTACAGTAATTTCACGACTATAAGGCGCACCCTTTTGACTAAGATTTTCCCTCAAACCCGGAAGTGCGCCTTATAGTCCGGTGCGCCTTATCTGATCTACAAAGTTTGGAAAATTGCGAACCCAGAAGTGCGGTCTGCAAGCTGAGCCAGGACCCACGGCCATGCGGGGGGAGCCGGGAACCGCGGGAGCCGCGGCCGCTGGGCGGGGGAAACTAGGAACCGGTGTGGCTTCCGGGCAGGGAGAGGCGGGGGGAAGTGGTGCGGCCATGGGGAAGTGCCAAGAAGCGCCACGGGAAAGCACCGAGAAGCGGTGAGAAAGTGCCATGGAAAAGTGACCAGAAATCATGGCTAAAAGCTTCCAAAAAAGAGTGAAAAATCGTCGTGAAAAAGTGGTGAAAAATCGCAGCGAAAAGCTGCCAAAAAGTGGCGAAAAATCACCACGAAAAGAGTTGAAAAAGCGGTGAAAAATAGCGGCAAAAAGCGGTGAAAAATCGCCGCCAAAAAAATGGTGAAAAAGCAGCTAAAAACTTTGCAAATTGAGAACCTACTAGTAATTCGCTACTTTGTTGCATGCCACGCGGCTCCTCGCTGCAAAAAAAATAGTGCGCCTTATAGTCCGGTGTGCCTTATCTGAGCTACAAAGTTGCGACTCTAGGGGTGTGCCTTATGGTCGTGAAATTACTGTACTTTATGGTCAAAGATTGAATATGTAAAGTTACAACCAGAAAGATGTTGATTATTCCTAAATGAACAGTGGTAGAGAGCATTAATTACCTTGTCAGTTATTTCCTGAGCTTAGTTCTCTGTATGTCACAGGGAACCTCATTTCAAGCTCATTGGGATTGAGGTGATTATCTACACATCCATCAATCTGATTGCCAGGGAAGCAGCAAAATTGTTTCCTTCTGAATTCAAAGGTAAATCTTCTAAACTGGTTAAAATAGGCAACCATGAGTTGTTAACGTGCCCCTCCTGATATTCAAGTACTTTTAAAAGAAATTGTAGCTCTGAAAGGATACAGTTGTCCTAAAATGGGTATGTGATGCACTGAAGCAGCTTTTAGGCAGGATTCTGGCAGGTTCTCTACACAGAGCTTTGAATCGTCTCCTAGAAGGTGATCTGCATGTATTTGGCACATGTTTCTAGATTTGCAGGAGAACAGAAATAGCCTACACACACTTTTAGGGTAAAAACATTGGGGATTTGCTACATGTAAGAGCAATCTACCCTGTCCTCCATGAAGTATATTATTTTTAAGGCAACACATTTGCTGTGAGAAGTGTAAACAATGTTTACATTAGCTAATTTATCCTTCCTCCTCTGTATGCTAAACATACACCTTTTTTTTTTTTTCATAGAAAAGATTGTGAGATGCCTTCTTCATCCTTTTTTACATCACAGTTGTCTGAGAAGCAAACAAACCCTCCCACTTCTTACAAACCCCAGCCTGAAAGCTCTTTTTTGCTCAATTTATACAGCATTCCCATAGTGATCTCATGGTACAGAAGATGCCAACTTGAAAGAAGTCAATGTCACTCTTTAGTCAGTTGCAAGGATCACTGCTAAGTCACCTGACCTGATTCTCTTGTCCCTACAATTGCTTGAACTAAATATTCTGTTTTCACAATACTGCTAGTTCTCACTGCCTCAAGGACTGAGGGAGACTGAAGCAGAGACATCAAACTGATGTCTCTGATGTGTCATTGCACAGCGTATTGCCATTAGGACATCAAGTCAGCATGATTTATAAGCAATTTTAATTAATTTTCTGAGTCATTTCCTAAGGGCTTAATTCTGTAATCTTATTACCATGAGCCTAACATGCTATAGTAAGACTATGCTTTCTAATCGTTCTTTTGTTGTTAAGTACAATCTCTGCTTTCATTAGGAAACTTTTGAAATAAAGCAGGTTGCTCTTTTGCATGATAAAATTTTGCTATGTTCATAAGAAATTAGTACTAGAAATTATGTACTCGAGTATGTTTGTTCTTAACACAGAACTCATCACCTACTCATCTCCATTGTTCTTTTACTACTAAATCATACTAGAAGTGATTGAAGTTCCTATTTTAAAGAAGTCATGTGTCTAGAATATTAGACGGGGAACAATCTCAGCCCCATTTTATTTTATGTACACAGAACCAAATCTTAATCCCATTTAATTCAGTGAAATCTGGATTTCTTTTTACCCATTATAAGCAAATAAACTGTGTTTGTGAAGATATGTACAGATTATGAAGTGCAGAATATTTTACTTTTGTTGTGCTTTTTAGCCTCTGCTTGAAAAAAGGAAAATGATCAGTAGATGATTTTCTAAATGCTAAATACCTTTGATTATTAGTATTTTTCCTGAGAATTTACACATGGTATTATATATGAGTTAATGATTCGGGGATTAAGCTACATTTATCTCGTCCCACTGTCCATAAGCAGTTTTTAGCAGCTATAAATTTGCATTATTATGAAGGATCTCATCTAATGGAATCATCAAAATTTTAAGTTACTAGGGTATTTTATGTGACATAGGTTTTAGGAAATAATTTTTAAATCCCAAATGTGTGATATCATTACTTTTATTTGACTTTGAATATTCCAATTATTATCTTAATATAATTTAATATGTTTCTTAAAATATTAATACTCACAGTATTTTCAAGTACAAGCATCATTTCTGTCATAGAAATTAGAGCATGAAATTTTACGTGGGGAAATAAACACATTTTTAACACAGAGGAAGAGAAGAACCAAGTCAAGTTTTACAACACTTAGAAAGCAGGTAGGTCTCTTACTCATGAAGGAACACAGAGGTGTTTGCCCTTGTAAGAGTCCACAGCATTAGAAAAGAAATATTAAATTGTTATATAATGATCAGTAGCATTCCTATGCCCTCCAGACTTCCCTAAAAATAAAGGATAAGTACAGAGTGAAGAAAGATGATTTGTCTGCCCTACAAGCTTTGCATCAGTTATGGGAGAAGAAATTTAACTATCATGTATGCCTTTGAATCTTTCTGCCACCATTTATCGCAATTTTCCCAATATTATTCTGTTCCTACATACAGGAAAAGTAGTTGACCATAAACTAGAAATCATTCAAGACTGAAATATGTAGAATTTGAATAAGAAAATAAATTGAGTTAGAACATCAAGTTTTAATATGGAAGATTTTAATTATTTTTGTTTTGTTGTGTGATTGACAGTGTTATTGCAATTAAAATTTTCTGTGATATTTTAAAGTGATTGATTTCCCTGTTTGCAAATGCCACACTTATACCTTCCTCCCCTTCATATGTGTTTAGATTATTCACAGTGTGCAGACATAGGTGAAGTGTAGTGCTTTTGTGAATATCAAAAGTGCATTAAGCATGCTATTGTAACAAGAGACCACTTTGATAGTGTGCAAAATTGTTGCAAGTGTTCTAGCAGTGCAAGTTGAAGAAAACGTTTTAAAGAATTACTTAAGTAATTTCATTATTATGAGGAAGGGAACACCTAACTGTTTCTATTCTCAAAAGATGAAAAGTACAGAAATTAACAGTAAAAACATCTTTCATACTGTCACTTTCATTAAAAGAAAATGGACATAATTATCTGAAAGAAGATTGCACAAAAAATCTGTGATGCTGTTTGGCATCATGTGTAATGTTAGCAGTCACCAGTGCTACCTTATTATTCTTTTGGAAGTCTGACGCCACCAGTGTTGAAGCACAAAGAAATGAGCTCAATCCAGCTCAGGTGAAATGACTGACTACCCTCCACTTCTCTTCAAAACAACAATATAAAAGTTAGAAATGAGAGAGGTCCCAAGGAGTCCTGAAAGAGTCTTTAAGACCTAAAGGAGAGGACATTGAGGATAATAGAGAAAAAGAGAATTAATATAGAATTAAAAAGATAATTAATTAATAAAGAGCAAAACTGCAAAAAAAATCCACTCAAAAAGCAGCAATTGTGTATTTTAAAAGGATGGTCTGGATGGTGTATACAGCTTACCAAGGGTGGGCAGAAGTATTAAACTGTTTCCTAAACTCCTCCCTCAGTAGTCACACAACTGCAGTATTTTTTGTCTATGAAGACTCCTTGCAATTCACCACACATTCTCTCACATTTCTGATTTCTAGTGTCCACAAAACTTATTTTCCCTGTGATTTGCATGTTTCTTATGGATTAAATGGTGAAATGGCAAGAAGTAAATCATAGCGGAATGATTGACAATGGCTTCACTGTATCTAAAAGAAAATATTTTTAAAATAGATGTAGAATTGCAAAAGGCTTAACAGTTAACATTTTGTATCTAACCCTACACCACCTTAAAAGACTTTTAATTTTGTTCTGTGGAGCTCTAAAGCATAGTACAGTGTCATGGGCTTTTCTGTGGATTTGTAATTGTACCTTGCTCTTTTTGTGGATTTGACTCTCTTCCTTACATGACATTAGAGATGAAAATCTCTGTGGAATTGAATAGAGTCACACTGTTGCACAAGTGCTAAGAACTAGAAGAAAAAATGGGCCATATTTTGTGTTTTGCACAGTGATCTGACATTCGACAGTTTATATTTCTCATTGAAATACCTTCAGAAAAGGAATTTCCTTGGTGGTATTCATTACCATAACAGAGAGCAGAGCTGATCTGCAGGTCAGTGAAGTACAGTTAAAGAGAATTATAAACAAGTGGGAACAGGTCAGTTTTCTGGACTCCAGGGAAAGCACACGGCAAAAAGACCCTCTTAAGGCAGTGTGGAAATTACACTTTCTCCTTTGTAAAGGGGAATTTGTTTGAAGAAAAAGACAATTGTTGATTGTTTATTCTCTTGATGCATTGAAGTCAAAAATAATAGCATGCAGACTGCTCAATGGAAAAACTGATATTTGTTCTTCAAAAACAAAACAAAAAAAACCCAAAGCAAACCTCCCCACCAAAAAAACAAACAAACAAACAAAAAAAATACAAAAACCAAAAAGAAACCCCCCCAAAAAACACCACCCCAAACAATTGAGAACAGTAATTTCTTCCCTTCATTTACATAAGGGAAGAAGGGAGAAGTTGTTCTTGGGATATGACTGTCTGAGCTCGATTAATGACTCTATATGACCAGCCAGAGTTTACTGCATTAACTAGCAGTAACATTTCCCATGCCTTCTTTTAACAGTGGTTTTACTTAATCTAATGTTAGTTAAGACACGATATGATCAGAAAACATCATTGCCAACCAAGTGTTCCTCAAACACAACTGATTTATCTCTTTGGCACCTCATTAAAATGCAAACTATATTGAAATTGATTTTCAGCACTTTCAAGCAGGAATATTTGCAATAATGTTAATTTGCAAATTTCCTCTTTTTTATATGCATTCTGTATGCTATGGTTGCCATGTTCAGCCCAAGGCTATTCGTATTGTGCAGACAGAAAATGAAGAGCGAACATTTATTTCTCATATCTTTGTGAGGAACCTGAGGCACATGAAGATATTTGTGCTGTAACAGGCACAGTCAATCTCCTTCATTCCCTTTGGTTACTGTATATCAGCAGCAAACTCCCATCTAGTCTTACTGCAGCAATTAACCTGCCATGGCTTTCTGCTGTCAGATTCAGTAATAATAAACTACCTCCTGTGAGAGACAGAGCCATAGATTCTCGCACTGCAACTTCCACAGTGGGTGAATTATTCAGAATCAGCATGATTAAAGAGATGACATGGTATTAGTTAAAAACACATACAGTAATTTCACGAATACAAGCCGCACCATTTTGACTAAAATTTTGGTCTGAACCCAAAGTGCTGCTTATAATCAGATATGGCTTGTATATGGACAAAGAATGAAAAGTTGCTGTTTCAGTTTGGAGGACAGGTGTCTGCTGAGAAAGGCAGGAGCTTCTCTTTGAA
>PYHW01009285.1:68356-84150 GCA_013186435.1 Turdus rufiventris
CTGCCACGGGAGTGGGGAGGGCTCCGTCCCCGCCCGCTACCGCCTCCATGGGAACGGGGGGGGGCTCTGTCCCAGCCCGCCGCTGCCACAGGAGCAGGGGTGGCTCCGTCCCTGCTCGCTACCGCCATGGGAGTGGGGGTGCTATGGTGCTATGTCCCTGCCTGTTGCCGCGGGAGCAGGGGGGAGCTCCGTCCTGGCCCCGTCGGCAGCCCTGAGTGGGGCGAGCCTGCACAGCCTTAGCCGAGCCAATAAACCCCCTGCCATGCCGCGATTCTGTTACTATTTGGCAACTTTGTTGCACATGGGTCCTCACTGTGAACGACAGAGCGGCTTATATTCAGGTGCGGCTTATTTAAGGACAAAGAACTAAATGTTTGCCAATATCCAGAGATGCGGCTTATAGTCCGTGTGGCTTATATTAGTGAAATCACTGTATATTATTTGTCACACTCATATATAGGAAATGTCACTAATCTGTTGATAGAAAATAGCAAGATAAATAAGAACCACTTTTTTTGTTTATCCAGACCTCCAACAAGTAGGAATGAATTAAGCATGCTTTCTATACTAATGCATTTTTTTCTAAGATTAGACTAAGTAAATGGTTAAAGACTGCAGGTGGGCAAACTGCATACAGACAAAACTAATACTTACCCTACAGTATGCTGGTGACAGGTTAAATAACTTATAAATCTCAGCAATGGATAAATTTGTTGAAAATAAAATAAACTTCTTGAAATTCAGTGGAGGAGGAAGTGCTGATTTACCTCTCATCAGAATAGTTTATCTTTTACATATAGAAACAAATTGCCATTTTCCATAGAAAGGAGAATGAATTTCATAATACAGGACTCTACTGTGCTGATTGTACAGACTGATGTTCTAAAGTTCGTGTTCTCTCTTTGCATATATGATCACCTATGAAACTAATCTAAATCTGCCTTCTAAACTATAGAAGTCTGCAGAGAGAATTCAAATAAAGTTCTAAGATGTATTTTCAGTCTACAAATGGATGAAAAAGACTATAATGAATTCCATATAACAACTTTGAATGCAAAATGTAGTTTTACCTATGTATTCAAAATTTTCTATTGTGCTAAATATTTGGGAGAAATTAAAAGGGAGATCTCAAATTCTTAACTCCAAGGTGGTTCATATTATTACTGAAAATATTCACAGTGATTTTTTTTTTATTTGCCTGTTTTGTTAAAATAGCCTACACTCTAATTTTGGAGGGTTGTATTTTACAGAACTGAGGCGCTACAAATATTGAGGCTCATGTGTCAAAGTGGATCAAAGAATTGGATGGATTATTTTTCAAGAAACTGATCATCACCAAATTTTAGAAACTGAACACTAAAAGCCAGACATCTGAAAACTGAAAACATTAAAAATAATGTAAAAAATAGACTACATTTTATCATCAGGTTTTGCATCACCAGATGGCGGATAATTATATTTATCTTTATTTTACTGGATTTTTCTTCTGGGCTTTTTTGTGAGAAAACAAAATGGATTAAAATTTTGCAGTTTCTATGTGTTAAATTCATATTTAGGTGTCTAAAAAAATGACAAAGTTTCTAAATGTGCTGCTCTTGCCACTGCTTCCAGTGAAAATGCTTAACTTTTCTGAAAAGTTCAGTATGGCTGAAAGTCAGGCTATGTGTCTGTAAGTGCCAAGTAGAGAATGCAGGATATTATCATCACTACTCAAAATGCATATTGAGTAAGAACAAAAAGCCTTTTCTTTGGCTGACTGGTAATATGTTTGCAATTTTTGAAAGATCTTGACAGATTTTACTGCGATAGTCTGTTTGAGTAAAGATTTGAGAACATAACACTTTTGCCTTTCTGCCTCTGTTGGCCATGCTGATATCCTTTAAAAATATCATCTCCTTATCTTTTCCTTCAAGAGTTTCTATTTATTATAGTTTGGTCTGCAGAAAATCAAAACCAAAGTTGATATGGATATTATATTTCTCAAACTTCTACTACTGTGTTCAAAGTGAAAGCCATAATCTAGACCCATTTGTTTTGTTCATGTTAGTATGACATATGTTAATAGTATATTAAATGAAATGTTTACACAAATGTTTAACATCCATATGAAAAATAACTTAATGCATGCTTTCAGGTTAAATAAAATTCCCTTTACTTATTCTCTGAACTTTGTCTGTATTTGATAGACAGAGACATGAATTTTGAAGTGCATAATTTTTCCTACTTGCATAAAGAATGAGTTAACATGGAATGAGTTATTTCTGGCTTGTCACAAACTGTTTCTTTGCAATTGCCTATAAAGGATGCTTAGGTAACTAGCACAGACAAGACACTTAGAAGGATACTTTAGAAGGAAAATCCTATGTTATACAACATAAGGGTACATATTTTCTGAGTTTCAAGTTTATCCAGAAGGAGCTTGGCACAGGGGACCTCCAGAGGTCCTGTCCCATCTAATTTGTTTCTGTGTTTTTAGATGTTTGTTTCCAAGTAATTTAGATTACATTATCAATCTTAACTGGGCTTAATGTTTTATAAGTCTATGATATGAATTATATCCATAAAATTAACTATTTATTGGTAACAAACTCATCCTTTTCTGCTTTTTTCCATGTGTTTGATGAATTTTTTTTTTATTTTATTTTCTTAATTATTAGGTTGTGTTGTCTTTCTCTTTCTCTCTATAAATTCAATGGATTTTTTCTTTTTTGACTTTTTCTATTTCAGAGATTTAGTTGTGACCCAATAAAATTATACCCTGAGGGTAACAGTGCATCCAAAGGGCAGTCAAATAAGCATTTAACACGTAGTAAAAAACCACAAGTTTTAAAACTAATTTTAAAATTCCGTGTTCTTTGTTCAACAGTATGGAAAACAAATATAGGCACAGAAATATGCTATTCTTCATTCCCAGATATTTCAGAATCTTATCTCATAAACTAAGATAGATGTCCAGATTTTCATACTTCTCACAGATGAAAAAATAATCATGTAAGATACGCAGCAAATACTGTCATGTATTATGCAGAATTTTGTGTTACTATCCCATTAAAACAGTATGGGGAAAAATAAAAAACAAAAAAACCAGTAAAACAAAAACCCCCAAACTTATTTTCTGACTCAGCCACAAAATTTCAGTTAGTTTAAAATTCTTGATATGCCAGGTAGGCTGACAAACCCAAAGTTCTCACTCTCTGGAAGAAATTGATTTTGACTTCCTGTGAAATATTTGTTTTCTGTAAAGGAGGTGTCAAAGTCTATCCAGAGCTATCTGGCTGGTGTTGTGTGACAGGTGAATCTTTCATTTCCTTCTGTGACACTGATTAGATTCTGAGATTTTTCATCTATCCAAGTTGCAAGTTGGATTATTTTCTTCACAATTAATAAAATATTCAATGCAATTTTGAACCTACTAGTGTGTTTCCCTTGGAAATGCAGAACAGTGGTAGTCCTACATTATGATATGATAAAACTCTTTCTGGAAGGCATATCTCAAAATTAGGTCAAAATTGATGCTTGGTATTCCTTTACTGAAAAGGGAGACAGCAATATGTTTTGAATTGAGGACAATGGAAAACAAATGTACTGCTTTCCTGTAGACAAAGTTCTGTATAGTCTTCCGGCCACAGGAGAAATTACATGAAGAGTTGTGCCCTTTGTTTTTTTGAGGGAGAAAAGACATTTTCTTTGCTTTTAAGTGTCTCAAGAGTAGGGAGATAAAGGTTCCCTAATTCTTAATGCAGTTAGTACTGCTATTATTTTAAATAAGTTTTTTTTTTAAATTTTAGAATCATGTTTTAGAGTTCTTCATTCTTTCTTTTTGCATATACTGCAAGCTTACTGACACTAATTTCAAAAATGCTGTTCTCTCAATGTATTCACAATTTTCCATTATGTGTATTGTTTAGGGCCTTTTTAAAAAGTAGCTTTGAATTTATTTAGCAGATGCAGTCCTCACACAACTTTCAGGCTTATTGTAATCATGCCTCCTTCTATTCAATATTATCAACATCATCTCACTCATCACAATCTTGCCTGAATCAAAGGCAACTTGTTTCTTGTTGGTGGAAGTTTTGAATGAATAATTTATCTGGAAAAGCCTTCTATGTTGTACATTTCCAGAAGACAGAGCAATTCTCTTGTCAATCACAGCGGCTCTGTCGCTACTAAGTTCCATACAGTATGTGCTCCAAATGTACTGGGGATAACAAGCAGCTGAGATTACCAACTGTGTTAGTCCTGGCCATCCTTTTAGATTTTCTTTGACAGAACATTCAAATTCAAGTCTCACTCTAACACTGCATTGAGAAATCAGTGTCAAAATTTCTTCTCTGTTCTCACCAATACAGTTTGGTTGAAAGCTCTGACATATATTGCAACCAAACTGGTCACAAGCCACAGTTACTCATCTCCAGATAGTTACATTTCATTCATTTTGGTTCCTGAGTTTTCTTGTGCCTAGACAAGCTGGGCTCAGGCTGGCTCAATATGAAGGCAAAGTTTCAACTGATTGTGCAGAAATCTTCATACATGAACATGTATATGCCGAAACATGTCCCTACTGACACAGGTTGTACACTCTAGCCTCTTGGAGGGTGGACTCCTTGTCATTTCTCTGAAGATTAATCTTGAGAAGACTGATTGTGACTAATTGACTGTAGTACACCAGAAGCATAAAATAATAGGAAGAGAAGTTATACTGTAAGAATTTTTCAGTCTAAAACAAATGCAAACATTGAGAGAGATACAATGTTGCACTTTGAAGATGGAGGATATTAACATATTGTTTAAGTCCAAAAGTAGAATTTTGAAGTACATGCTTTTTGTTTTAAAGTATTTTCACTTTCTTCTTAAAGTGATCTTTTTCAATATGTCAGAGGTACAGCTAATACACCAACAAAAATCTGAGTGACAGGCATTAACTAGGTATGACTGTTCTCCTCCACTGGAAGAATTTGAGAGCAAGTCTCTATTGACACTAACAAGTAATGCAGCATTAAAACAGCAACTCTCTACAGCAAGGATCTAAATTCAGACCATAGATGTTTTACAAGGAATTGTTTCAGATTAGCTATATCCTTATTCTATGAGATGGACAGTCAATGACACTTGCACCATTTTTTATATGCTTCTAATTTGGCTTTTTAGAACATTAACACAGTTCATGTTGTCCAAGACTGAAAGAAAATCAGTGAAAGGATTAGGAGATCTATTTTAAAACCATGCTCATCTTCTGAGCTAAAATGCTAATGTACAGTACAAAACTACTACTTCTGAGAATATGAGCTTAAAAGAATATGCAGGTGGAGAATGGATCTAAGACCTCTAAAGATTCATGAGGATGGATAAACTGCCAGGCCTTTTATTTCTCCTATCATTCATGAATTTGCAAAATTCAATGAATAGATATGGAATTGGTTTTTACTTCTGTGCAAGATAATGCCATCCTTCAGGAAGAATTAAATACTCCAAACAAATAAATATATCACTCTGTGCATATGTAATAACAGTGACTAATTAAATTTCTTAAATAAATTACATTTCTAGCAGGTATTCTTAACACTGAAATATCTTCCAGATAGACTGGTGTGATGTGCTGCAAAACTTTCATTTAAAATGCACTGTTGAGCATGAATTTATTTAATCTAATAAGTGAAGTTGGTTTTCCCCTTTAGAACAGGGATTAGAGACAGTTTATTGTAAGAAACTTTTCTGACACAGGTAGTATACATTTCTGTAGTTGGTCTGATATGCAGGAAAGATGTGCTGCTGGATATTTTGTTTGTAAACTGGAAAAGGATGGGTGCAATGGTAACTGGTGGCTTCGTCACAGTGACCATGATGCAATTGAGTTTCAAATTGTTGGCAGCAGGACAAAAACTGACAACAAAATTCAGTCCTGCACTAGGGGAGAGCTGAATACAATAAGGTTCCATGGGAATCTGTTTTGAAGGTATTTGGGCCCATGAATGCTGGTCATTTTTTAAAACCTATCCCTTTAGAGCATAGAAGCAGACAGTCTGAAAGCAGTGGAAATCAAGCATGTGGGGCAGAAGGCTGCCTTAGCTGAGTGGAAATCTTTTGCTAGAATTCAGGCAGGAAAGGAAAGTGTAGGAGCAAGGACAGGTGAGATGGGAAGGCTAAAGAGATGCTCTTCGCTGATGTATGGGGAAAACTTGTGCAGCCAAAACTCCACTGTGTGAGCTGTCCAGGACTGTGAGAAACAATGAAAAGTGTTGTTTGTTAAATATAAACAGAAAAAGGAGGAACAGAGGTAACAGTGATACTTACTCAAGGAGGTTGATCACCTCCCAAATGGGACATAGAAAAAGCAGAGTCACTTCATCTCTTCTGGACTCTGTCTTTAACACCTTCAGTCTCTTTGTAGAGCCTGTGTAGAAGAGTGATTGTAGACATAATAAACTCCCAATTGAGTATGAACTTTCTGCTCCAGCTAGATGGACATTAATCTATGGGTCCTGATGGGATTAGTTTCAGTGTACCAAAAGATTTGGCAAATATCTTCACGGGATCTCAACATTTGTCATTTGGTCTGAGGAGCATGGGGAGATTTCAATGAACTGGAAGCTGGTAAATGTCTTAGTTTCCATGAAGAGAACAAAAGAACAAAGGAAGACCCTGTGAATTACAGGCCTGTCAGTATCACTTCACTGCCTGGTTAAAAACCCGGTGAACGATTTTCTGGGTCTTACTGAGAAAACATGTGAGAAACAATGCTTTCATTGGTCATAGCCAGCAAGAGCTCACTAGGGGAAAATCACAGAATTACAGAATCACAGGATAGGTAAGGTTGGAAGGGACCACAGGGTATCATCTGGTCCAACATCCCTACTCAAACACAGGGTCAGAACTTGTGGTCAAGAACAGCATCCAGAAATTTATTGAATATCCCCAGTGTGGGACAGTCCTCTCTGAAAAGTCAGTTTCAGTGGTCAATCACCTGCATAGTAAAGTTCTTCCTTATATTCATATGGAACTTCCTATGCATCTTTTCTGCTGCTTGTCTTTTGTCCTGTTACTTGGCACCACTGAGAGGAGCCTGGATCCATCCTCAACACTCTCCCTTCAGACGTTTGTATACATTGATGAGGTCCACACTCTTTCTTCTCTTCCCAAGGCTGAAAAGGCTCATTTAGACAAATAGCCTGACCCTGCTTCCATCTCATGTGTGTTTTCTGCTTGTACTTGAGCAATGACAGCTCTCAGCTCATCCACAAATATCTCTTGCCCCCTTGGTTCAACTTCTTTCTCATCGGTCTGCACTGTTCTTGAGCCTGGAGGAAGTGACCCTGGAATATCAAGCCTTTTCCCTGCAGTGACTGTCTCCAGGGGATTCCTTCAAAAAAACTCCTTAAAGGGATCCCTCAGATTCTCTCTCCTGAAGTCCATGGTTATAATCTTAATTGCTGCATTGCTCACTTTTTGCCCAGTAGGGAACTCTACAGCCTCATGATCACTACTCAGCCAGGGCTGCCCCCAAACTTCAGATATCCCATAAGGCCTTCCCTGCTTGTTAGTGCTTGTTAGGTCAAGCAGCTACAGCATTCCAAGTGGGATCCTCCACAGAAGCTGTGTTCGGTGCTTTTCAGGAACCTGTTAGGCTGTTCTAGTTTCACACTGATGGTTCTGCAGCAGATGTCAGGGTTATTAAAGTCCCTCATAAGAGCCAGTGTCTGTGACTTTGAGGCTGCTTCAAGTCGCCTGTAGGAGGCCTTATCCATAAATTTTACCCCAAACAAGAGAGAAGGTCTGTGGAAAAGTGAATTAAGTATTTTGAAACATAATCTTGAGAAATTGTTGGCCTAAATAATGGCATATATCTTCTTATTTTCTAATTCTCCATACCAAAAATATCTTGCTCCTTTATGACTTAAAAATGAAAGATGCCTCATTTGTTTGTAATTTTCCTCTCTTGATATCCAAATAGCAAGCTGCTTGATGGTTATTCAAAAATTATGATGTGGAAGTGACTGAAAATTTTCTTAACAGATTTCCCTCCACATGAGTCTCTTCACCTACCAGAAAGAGAGAAGGCAGAACATTTCTCTCACTACAGCACTATATATCTGCCTCATGGTATGTTCTCTGTGTATTTTTACAGGTGTTGTTTCATGGATAAATTTGAACCTGCCCTTGCTGTTACCATGTTTTTCCTTACTGGGCTTGTTAAGGTATAGCTATGTCTAAATGGAGAGGGAGTCAGAATATCTGATTATAGTGGTTGTGCTACTGCTGAGTTGTTACATAACCTTGGGCCAGTCTTTAAACTTCTAAGGACATTAATTTTATTCTCATTTCCTAAGAAGAAAGATAGAAAATATTTTTAAGATCAGATACTGCAATGATTGATGGTAAAGAGAGAAGATAGATGTAGAACAATTATGTTTGAACTTCTAAGTGACAGTTAATTGATGTGTTATTATCCATCAAGACCTTATAATTGTTTAAAGAACTGCTTATTCGCTTTTGTCCCAAGTCCACAACCGAGAAAGTAATAGAAAAATCAATGCTGTTTAGCCACAAATACAACAATCTATCCACAAATTAATTAAGTGTTAATTTTTAAACCTTTCTCCTAATGTTCAAGCCTAGAGAGCCTTTTTGGAAAGTTTCTCTTCTAAGCTGAGCTTACAAAATATGTAAGAAGAAAATGTTCCATAGGATATATTTCTGTTCAAAAGCAAATAGTCTATGCTGGATTTTTCAAATATATACTTTAAATATTAAAAAAAAAAAAGGTTTTTTTTCAATTTATTCAAAATCTACTTCCCTTTTTATGGACCTCAGACTTGCAATTTTTATACATGATCATGTAATTCTGTTATTAACTTTTGGTTAAAATCATGCAGAATTAAGAATTAGTATTCTATTCTTGCTAGACTTTGACAAAATGTCAAAAAACTCATGCTTTTCATTTTGTATGCAGTGCTTTTGTTTCTAGTACATTTGTAGGGAGAAGCTCATCATTTTGGAATTATGATTTGTTCCTGGAGTATATTGATGCTAGCACATTGCCTGTTTTGTATTTACCTCCAAATCATTGGAAAATAGTGTTCTAATGGGGGGGACAAAATATTTTAAATTTATTGAAGGTTCATGATGATGTAGAAGTTAAGTGAGCAATTTTAACCATGCATTGTTCTGTCTTTGTCATACATATTACATAATTTATGGGCTTTAAAAATGCCTTTGTGACATAAGGTATCTTCAAAAGCTGGTTACATTCAGGTAAATGACCCTTCAAGTTACTGGTGCATGGGTTCCTTTATCCACATTGTGGCTGTAGCATTCATTGTGACAGGTGATATTAAGAGACTAGAGAAAGAATCTTCCTAGTTATCTGTAGCATGGATATTATGTCAGTTTTGTAAATTTGTAATTTGCTGCACAGTTTTTTCTACTGTTCATTTTGTTTTGAGACCTGACGACGATAAATTAATGCCTTTAATATGTACAATCATTAAAGTTCACTGGCTGATGTATTTGAAACAACCATTTAGAGGTCAGTGGACATACAGATCAACTGTTTCACAGTCTGCTTAACATCAGAGCCTCTTTACATGGGCAACACTAAGCTACTGCAAGTAAGGATATTTTCGTTATCACTAAAATTATTAAACACAGTTTCTAAGCAAAATAAGTGATATCCCAAATAAAAGGAGTGGCTGAAAGTATGTCCTGCTGAAACCATAGTGTGTGCACACAGACATAAGACACTTTCCCAGCAGTGCAAAAATATTGTACCTTCCTCCTCTGATAACACCTATCTCTCCAAGGAAGCTTTCCATTTTTTGAGAGTTTCCCTAGGATAAGAAATTTCGTACATGTCCCTGTAGCTAGTAGAGGACAAGTAAAACATGGGCCTACACTGTTCTCTTCTGACTTGTGTTCAAAGGCTAAGGTCATGTTCTCTCTAAAAGCTGCATACTGTAAATTGTTTGCATCTAATTCTGTCTGCAATTCACATTTATCTGTTGCAATAGTAGTAACAAGCATAACCACAGCCACCACAGTGTTTATTTAATTTAGAATAGATGAATGACAATGTTTTTTTCTCACATACCAGAACTGAATTATTTCCCTGCATGCTCTGAGACACCACAGACCTCCAACAGGAGAACTAAAGATGCTCTGAAGAGACACCAACACCTCAGATTATTCAGCTTAGAGAGAACTGAGCCAAAAGCTAGTGCTATCACCAGTCTCAGAACAGTGAATGAACTTTACTAGGAAAGGTGAGAAACTGGAATTCAGACCCTGCTGGAACTGCCAGAAAAAATATTTTCATGTAGGACTGGTTTATTCTGCTGAAAACACAATATACTCAGATTTCAGTATGGAATTCAAGTCTTCCTTTTCCCTCATATCTTCTACTCAGAAGAGAAAAAATTAACTCTGCAAATTATTTCAGTCTTCCAAATATCTAAGAAAAAGATGAAAACCTGTTTTAATATAAAATTTTCTATTATGATTCTTCAAAAATATCTTTCTGTCATGGATCTATGTATATTTTTGCCACATTTACAAAAGTTTAACAATATTTTAATTAACTGGGTTTTTGTTTTCTTCTAGAAGAAAAATAAGTTTCATTAAATTGGAGATTGTTATCAGTGTTATCAAAGGCCCTTAGATTCTTTAAGACAATATACATACGTCACTGTAGTCTTTCAAGGGTCACAGGGTACAAATTTGTCTCAAAAAAACTGAGAAATGACACCTTCAAATCCAAGCTCTATCTAGACATAAACCATCAGCATGTGATGATCTTTAGTTTGTGTCCTTACTAATGAACTTTACAGTTCTTTCCCTGGTTTCACTTACGCTATTTTCTTCATCTCACTTCTGTATTTTTTCTAGTATCACTGTCTTCATACTAAACTATTTGAATGTTTATCATCCACATCAGAAGTATGCACCTCTGAGCATTCATAAGCACAAAAAAAGCTCAATATGGAAGGAAAAACAATAAGGTCTTCGGAGAAAGAGGTAAGGTCCTATGGAAATGTGGCTCTAAATCAAATTATCTTCTTTATTACCAGAAATAAATGATACAGTTAGAGAAAATAAATTTAAGAGCCACACCTACTATTACAATTTTGTTGATATATTTTTACTTTAAAAAAAAAAAGTCACTGACTGCAGAGAAAGCTCAAGACATCAGATCATGTACTACAGTGACAAAAAATAAAAAAGTCTGTAAATAAACTGGAAAAAAGTATAACATGAAACACAGCAAAGATTGCAAACTCTGTAACCACAGCATTCTTCAGCATGTCATACCTTCCCTGAGAATTACCTTACCTTAATTAAAATATGCTTCTGCAATTTCTCCAGATACCCTAAAACAGTTTCTAAAGACTATACTGCAATTCATGCTAAGCTAACTGGTCTGTAATTTCCTCTTATAGCTCAAGGTTCTTTCCTCAGTAACTGGATTATGTTGGCCGCTCTTCAGCCTTCCGGGATTTCTCCTGAATTAAGTGAATGGGAACAACATATGATAAAGCTTTTCCAATTCCTTCCCTCATTTCTTTTAGCCCTTTTTGAAAACTATATGGCCTATATGAATTTACAGTATAAACTTCATCAAATTCTTTACAGGAATCATGATCTTTATTTTATCTGTGTAAGTAATCAGAATGAGGATGACTACTACCACACCAACACATAATACAAAACATAGTTCGTTTTCTTTTTTTATATCTATGAAGGACTGAAAAGAAAGTTTGTGAAATACAAACCTGAATAGGAAATTGTCTGGAGATTTTCTACTATTGTGGAAGTTTCAGCTGGGGTGTCTGCACCATCTGCCACAGGAGTGACCAGAAAACACACCCAGATGGAGCTGCTAAGAGGCTGCAGTTCAGACTTCAGACTGGAGGAACTGCACAGACCTTCTCCCTGGGTCAGACACAGGCAGCAGAGCTGCCTAGGGAAGATGTGCACAGATGGACAACCTCCTACAGAAGGTGTCTGAGCTACAGGAGGCAGCGAGAAGGTGCCCAGCATCAGAAAGACTGAAGGGACTGAGACATCTTGTTCCAAACAAAACCTACAGGAAATCCACAGCACACAGCCAAATAAAAATTCTTCCAACAACCAATCAGAAGCGAGAGGGAGAAATAATGCGGAAGAATGTAACTTTGCCATGGCAAGGACCTGAAGGAGGAAGACAGGTCCCTCAAAACCTGAGATGCCCTCGCAGAATCGCTTTGTTACTCTTCAGACTGAAGAAGCTCTGGATATTTACTGGATCCAGACATCAGTAAAGCATTTGACACAATCTCCTACAGCATTCTCCTGGAGCAACTGGCTGCACATGGCTTGGTCAAGGGTATTACTTTTTGGCTGAAAAACTGGATGGCTGCACCTGGGGAGTGGCGATGAAAAAATTTATGTCCATCTGACAGCTGGTCACCAGAGGAGTTTCCCCGAGGTCAATGTTAGGGCTAGTGCTGCTTAACATCTTTATTTATGATCTGGACTGGGGATTGAGTCCATCCTCAGTAAGTTCATAGACAACACCAAGTTAGGTGAGACTGTTGATCTGCTCAAGCACTGGAAGACTCTAGAGAGAGATCTTGACAGATTGGCTTGATGGGCTAAGGACAAACACATGTGGTCCAACGAGGTAAAGTCCCAGGTTCTCTGCTTGGGTCACAACAGCTCCATGCAGCACTACAGACCTGGGGAAGTGAAACTGTGCATCAGAAAAAGACTTGGAGGCACTGGTCAAAAGCCAGCAGTGTGTCTGGGTTGCCAAAAAGGCCAGTGATAACTTGGCCTTTATCAAGGATTGTGTGGCCAGCAAGACCAGGGTAAAAATCATCTTGTACTTATCACTGGTGAGTCCACACCTCAAATCCTGTACTCAGTTTTGGGGGCATCACGTCTAAAAGGACATTGAGATGCTGGAGTGCTTCTAGAAAGGCAAAGAGATGGTAAAGGGTCTAGAAAACATGAGAACAGCTGAAGGAACTAGGATTGTTTAACACAGAGAAAACTCACAGAAGACATCATTCTGTTGTGTCTCAATTGAAAGGATAAGAGGAAATGACCTTAAGCTGTTTCAGGGGAGGTATAGATGAGATATCAGAAAAAAATTTTCTCTGAATAAGTAGTTAGGCATTGGAATAAAGTTGCCCAGGAAAGTTGTGGAGTCACTGTCTCTGAAGTGTTAAAGAAGCATCTGGTTGTGGGATATGGTTTAAGAGTGGTTACGGTGCTGCTGGGTTGATGGTTTGACTTGAAGGTCTCTTCCAACCTTGATGATTCAGTGATTTTTTATTATCTCTTGGAGGATATACAGGAGGACACAAGCAATCTGCAAGGTTCTTGGATAACATTCATGATAACTTCCTTCTTCAAGTATAGAGGACTCAATGAGGAGAGGTGCTATGCTGGACCTTGTTCTCACAAAAAAAGGAGGGCCTGATGAGGAATGGGAAATTCAAGGGCAGCCTTGACTGCAGTGGTAATGAAATGGTGGTTTTAGGGCAGCAAGGAGAACACATAGCAAGGTAACCATCCTAGAATTCAGGATAGCAGATTTTGGTCTCTTCAGGATTCTGCTTGGGATGGAAGAAGTAACCAAGAAAGCTGGATAATATTAAAGAAATTTCAGGAGGGATGAGGGCAAAGGCAAAAAGAATATCTTCTATAGTTACATGGTAGATTGATGACTAGGGAAAAAGTGGCCCGTCTCTGGTAGGAAGTTGAAGACCGGTTTTTCCAGGACATGGAAAAGGTGTCCCTTGGTGTGTACTCAGCATTTTTTTGCCTCAATCTTCACCACCAAAATTATCAGCCACACCACCCATGTTGGTAGGGTAAAGACAGAGTCTGGGAGAATGAACAACCACCCTCTGTGGTAGAAGATGAGCTTCAAGACAGCTAAGCAACCTGAAGGCATACAAATCCATGAGATCTGAAGAAATTAATATCACGCTCCAGGGGAAACAGGAGATGAAATGGTTAAGTCACCATCCATCATATTTGAGAAGCTGTGGAAGTCTGGTAAAGTTCCCACTTCACTGGACAAAGGAAAACATAACTTCCACTATTAAAAATGAGGATAAAGGAAGAACTGTGTAACTATAGGTTAAACAATCCCATTTCTGTACCCAACAGGATCACGGCATTGATCTTTCTGAAAGCTTTGCTAAGGCTAATGTAAAATAAGGGGTTGATTGGTGACAATCAGCACAGCGTCACCAAGGGTAAATTGTTCTTGCAAAATCTGGCAGCCTCTCAGTTACAGCTTTGGTGGATAAGAGATGAGGAACTGGCTTAATCTACCTAGATTTGTGTACAGCCTTTAACACTGTCCTGTGTGACATTTTCTCTCAAGGCATCCCAAGCACAAATATAGCTTGGATGGACATTTAGTGAAGTCCTGGGGGTGTTAGCTGATGAGAAACTAATGTGGGTGACTGACACTGGGTGCTTGCAGCCTAGAAATGCATCCTGGGCAGCTTCAGAAGAAGTGTGACATCAGGAAGAGGCAGGTGCCCCTCTAACCTACTCTCATGTAACTCCACCTGAAATCTCCTCTAGAGCCTTCCACAGAAAGAGTGGTAAGTGAGCCCAGAGGAGGGCCAGCAGAGGAAATTAAGCACCTGAGACAGGCTGATATGGAGCTGTTCAGCCTGAAGAAGAGAAGGCTCTTGGGAGACCTTATAGAAACCTTCTAGTACCTAAAGGGGACTACAAGAAAGTTGGAGAGGGACTATTTACAAGGACGTGTACTGACTTGACAGGGGTTATGACTTTAAATGGAAATAGCATAGGTTTAGATTAGATATTAGGAAAAAAAATTTTACTATGAAGGTGGTGAGGCACTGGAATAGGTACCCCAGAGCAGCTGTGGATGCTCCATCTCTAGAAGCATTAAAAGTCACGATAGATGGGGCTTGTGGAATTCGGCCTTGTGGATGTCATCCCTGCCCATTGCAGAGGTGCTGGAAATAGAGGATCTTTGTCCTTTGCCATCATTCTGTGTTTTTTTATAATTTGCAGAATTTTCTATTTGAAATATCTTGGGGTGTCTGCCAGGAAGCAGTCTTCAAGACAGATGAGAGAAGATACTAACCTGGCATCTTGGCATCAGACAGCCATGCCTGTCCTGTGGCTGAGACCAGTAACAAGTAGTTCTAACACCTGCATATATTCTCTCTAAGTTGTAAGAAATATTTTCTTGACTTTTTTAAGGTTCTGGCTCTGGATATAACCATCACCAAAGATTTTTTTCTGAGCAAAAAGAAAATTAAGTTTAAATTAGTTTTTTTCCCTAGACCTAGAATTTTTTAAAAATTAGTCTGAACAAAGCACAAAATCTTTAGGTCATAAATATCTCTTAAATATTTTATTAAATGAGATTTAGAATCTTCTTATTGGGAGCAGTGGTAGTTAGATCCTCAACACTTTTGAAAGATTTTGGTTTGTGGTTTGCACGCAATTTGAGCAATACCACAGGGGTCTGAATATTTTTATGGATTTTATCCTTCACAGACTTATAGATATTAACTGCAGTTAATGATTTCACTCTAATGAAGTTATTTACTCCCTGGAGATTAACCATGTACAGTAATTTCATGATTATAAGCTGCACCATTTTGACTAAAATTTTGGTCCAAACCAGGAGTGCGGCTCATAGTCAGGTGCGACTTATATATGGACACAGAATGAAAATTTGCTGTTTTAGTTTGGAGGACAGGTGTCTGCTGAGAAAGGCAGGAGCTTCTCTTTGAAATGGAGAATGTAAACCCTCTCCC
>PYHW01009285.1:86132-106516 GCA_013186435.1 Turdus rufiventris
TTTTATATCTTCCCTTTACTTCTTGAAGAAGCTGGATCAACGAAGTGTCTCAATCAGCCTCTAGACTAAAAATTACTCAGATAGGAGTTTAATTATCTATTCATCCTTGAGTTTCTTTTCAGATGCCAGTAAAATTCTTGCAAAAGATGAACAGAGTTATTACAAAGCCTTTAGAAATGCAGGAGCCAGCTCAGAACAGTGAAAGGAAGAGAATACCTTCTAAATAAACTTGCTGCTGAGTTCAGATTTACTCAACAAAATTTAAGACTGGAGACTTGATAATCACACATGCAGTAAACAGCAGCGTCCTTCAAATTACTGAAGTCCAATTATTAATAAAATGTATTATCTAGATGTCTACCAGTGACTTCTTTCTCCCTTCCCTTAAAGTTTCATCAACATATTGAAACACAACAATTCTAAAACAACCTTTTAATCTTCTTTTTTTACTAAGAGAAGAATGTTTCCTTATGGTTTGATTCATTTTTATTTAGATAGTTAATACTTCAGCTACTTTTCCTCCAAATCGACATTTCTGATCAGTTTCTTACAATTTTGCAGCATTCTTCCTCACTAAGGACCTGCTCTTCTTGGTTGCTCTAACTCAATGAGATTATGTCCTTTTCATTCCCAAGAACAACCAACTCCATGAATGAGGTACTGGAAAATGGCTAAGTATTTGCAAGCTCTGTTAACAGTTTCCAGCTACAGGTCATATTGCCTCTGCCCCTCATGACTCTGCAATAATCGCAGAAGAGGCACAAAGTTGGTAGACTTTTCTCTTACTACGCACTTCTGGCCCAAAGGCCAGAAAATTCCGTGCAGAATGTGTCAGAGATAGGCAACACAAAAAAATGTCAGCACATGAAAGAGAAAAAGCTTAACAAAAACTACAAATTTATGAACCACTGCAAGGTGTTACATCCCAGGATACAGTTTTCTTCATTTAACCGCAATGGTTTCTTCTGGTCAAGAAAAAAGGAGAGAAAATGTCTGGGAGGACAGGACCATAGGATTTAACACATCAAGACTATTTTAAGTTCAACTTGAAAGTCATACCACATAACAAAGTATGGCTTAACGGGTTATGGCTTTATGGGTTAGCTCTAGGTTCATTAGGTAAGTTCAGTTGACTGAACCAACACCTGTGTGTCCCTAGACTTTCCAAATGGCTAAAGAGTAACATTTCAGATAATTCTGTAGGAAGAACCCTGTTCTATGTAGCAAAACAATCTGACAGCAGTAGTCAGAAGACAAGATAAAGGCAAAAAGATAGACAAAAAGAAAATTAAAATAATGAAAGGCAACAAAATAAAAATAAAAATGAAAAAAAAAGGAAAGAAAGGGGTAGGGAGGGAACAAAGTTTATAGGGGTAAAACATGTTCACAGAAAAAAAAAGGGGGTGAAAATAGATAATAGGCAAAAATGCCTTTGCTAATTTCAAATCTTAAAAACAACTCCTTAATTCCTAATGTTCTATTTTATTCAATTATGAACATGTTTTGGATCTAAATGCATTATGCAAACTTACTGTTGTATTTGACAAGCACTCTTGGTACACAGATGGTTTTTCAAAGCTACTTAAGACCACGAAAATAACATGCTATTCTCATAACAGTTCAGTGGCTACCTCTGAGAGCGTTGGAATAAACTTCAACATCATAGTCTCACTAAACACAAGAGAAAGCGCAGCTACTCAGGATTATTTCAACCAACTGATCTTCTTAAACATAAGCAAAGATCCATTGAAATCTGCATTTATTCTTGGGAGCATATTAATATCGGTAGTACTTTGGTTCCGAAAGGTTTCTTTGATGCTAGAATTCAGATCAGGAGGAGAGACCAAACACAGGTCTGTAATTAAACAGTAAATGCAAATACTTTACATTTGACTTCCCTTGATTCTAAACAAGTGGTAAGATGACTTTTAGTATTAGAGAAATTATGCTAAGTAGATACTAGGCGAAACAAGCTCAGAGAGAAAGGGCAGTAAGTTTAGGTGTGGGTGACTGAGGACCAAGGGGTTTCTCTCAGCAAGACAGGGTTTCAAGATCACTCTCTCTTACCTCTCCTCAAGTCTGAAGTGAGGATTTTTGCCTAGGGAAAAAATCACTTATCTATATTCTTAAATCATGAAGTAAAATATTCTTTTGTCACTCAATTTTTCTTGAGGAAAAAAAAAGCTAAAACAGTACAGCTGTTTGGAGCAATGGGAAAACAGGAACCAGGTGAAGTTCAGCAAAGGGAAGTGCACAGTTCTGCCCTTGGGAAGGCACAGCCCCTGCACTGGTACATGATGAAAATGAACAGATAGGAAGAAGTCTTGCAGGAAAAGACCCAGGAAATCTGAAGAGAGGTGAAGAACCAACACTAATCTCTTGTAGTAAAGACAGCCAGCAGTGTTCTGGGCTGCATAAGGACAGGTGTTAACTGCAGGTTGAGGCGTGTGATCCTTCACTGCTCCTCAGCATTGGTGAGGCCACCACTGGTGTACTGCACCCACTTCTGGACTCTCCAATGCAAGAGACTGGTGAATATTCATGGAGAGCAACTAGACAGGAACTAAGATGATGAAGAGGCTAGAGCAACCAAGTGTAGGAAGAACTTCAAAGACAGCTCAGGTTGTTGAGCCTGGAAGAGACTCATGGGAAAATTCATCAAGGTTCCTGGATAACTGAAGGGAGGATGTAATGATGACAGATCCAATATTTGGTGAGTGGTACCCAGTGACAGAGTGATAACAATAGGCACAAGCTGAATCACGGCAGATTCCTCTCCAACACAAGGAGACAACCTTTTGCTTGGACGATGACTGAGCTTAGCAACAGGTTGCCCCCAAAGAGCTGGTGGACTCTTTCCTTGGAGAACTTCAAAGACAATTGTTCAAGGTGTTCGACAACCTTACATATGTGAACCTACGTGAGCAAGGACAGGGTTACCTCTGCATGTCCCTTCTAACTGCAACCTTTCTATCATCTCCAGTGGCAAAGGACAGGAGGTCATTCTTCCCTAAGAGCCTTTGGAGAAGCTGAGTCATTGTGGTCCCTCCACTGGCTCATAGAAGCTCACCAGGAGCTCCCCTGCCACACTTCTGGGTGGCCTGTTTCTGACAAATTGTGTTTGAGGCACCAACCCCTCATCACAGGACCCTGAGGTTCAAACCCACTCACAAGGCCACATGAAGGCAGCACCCGTACACAATGTAGGCAATGTTTTCCAATGCTGTGTGGTAGAGAGCTGCCCAGGACTGTAAATGCAGCATTGCAAGAGGAGAATAACCATAAGGAATATGGAACTGCCCAACTTGTCCTTGGTGATTCTCAAACACAGAGGTGCCCAACTTGTCCTTGGTGATTCTCAAATGCTGTCTGGACATGGTTCTGGGAAACCTTCTCTATAGTGTTGGACCTGATACCCTCCAGACGTCCCTTCTAACCTGTGATTCTGTGGTCTGAAACTCAGGGAGTAGAATCACAGCTTTTGTTCCTTGCCTAGAATGTCAACCAATATAAGCTCCTGTACAGAGATATTATTACAGATGCTTCCTATTTATATTCCCTTCTTGTATCATAAATACTTGGCTAGTACTTGCCAAAAGCCTTTTAACTTCATCCTATCTTGAATACTACAGATTTCTAAGATATTATCATCAGTTAGCATAGAACAACGAGATATCATTCTGATAAAAAAGGCCATCATTACCTAGTTGTGCTGTTGAGTTCTGATATTTTGTTAGGTATGCCTTGTTGCTTTTAAAGCATGGCTTGAAATAGTCATAGGAATTCTGGAGAATTTGTGACGAAACATACGCTGATGGTACTTGGCAGTGCTGTAACTAGGTTCCAAAAATATTGACAAGATAGTTGAACTGGTGTCTGGATAGATCTTCAAACCGAATTTGGGCCATTCTGCAAAGTGTGTTGAGTGGGCATTTTACCTAAAAGCATATTTCTTTCTTGCAGTGTGAATAATTTCTGATTATGTGTGTAGTTGCCAAAATAAATTCCTCTGCAAAGAAGAAGATCATCCTTCCTATGCAGAAGAGCAGTTAATATTTGGTTGGCAATATGAAGTGAAGGGTTTACTAATGCCAAGAAAGATTGTTGAGTGAAATATAGGAATTTTACTGTATATCCACTTCTTTGGCAACACAAAGGTCTCATCTAGCTTACAGGTTTTTTAGGTGTGATTTCTTGTTTGCTGAATTACTTAGGGTGGGCTTTTCTTAAGAGATTTTTTAATATATTGGGCCTTGATGTGTGGAACTTCATTGCCTTCCAAGGAAACATTTCATTCATCTTTCATTGATCTTCACAATCTTAAATCAGACTCAATATCAAACACTTTTTGAAAAGAACAAGTCTGAATAATCTGCTCTATGACTACAGCACAGAGGGTTTATGCCCTCACTACTTTCTTTTCCCTCTTTTTATACCTGCTTTTTAACAAGACACTATTATCATTCAAAAGCCCTCTATTCTTAATCTTTTCCATAATAAATTTGGGCCTCTACATTGGTTAAAAATATGTTAATATATTTCATATATTTTAAAATAACAACAACACAATACTAATTTCTGAAAATTTGAATGAAAAAAAATGTTGCATAGAAGTCCTGTTAATATTAGAAATAATATTTTTTTCATCAACCTATATATGCTATGAACTGAGTATAGCTTACTTGTCAAGTGGCTTCTGTAGTTATGTCACTCAAGCCACCACATACTTTATGCTACAGCTCATGTGAGATGAAATTCATCATTTATTATTTAGTAAATTTGGCTTTGGAGCAATCAAATAAACTGGAATACCTCATGGATTTGTAGGTGTTGGGTGCAGCCAGTCCAAGGAGCAAGAAAAAAAGTCTCCATACATCTTTTGCTCACTTACAGTTCTTCTGGAATATTGATAGTATTGTCATCTTTGGTAATGCCTACTTTTTTGTTTTGTGAAAAGGCAATAGCTAATAATGTCTCCCACAAGCACTCAAACCTTTCCTGCCCTCTCTACATCATGCTTTGCTGCAATGAAAACTTACTTTCATTCAGATAAGTTTATTAGCTCTTATAATTATTCCACATTTAAAAGGTTTCTCCAGGGAAAGCATTCCTCCTTCTCTTTTTGTTTGTTTGGGGTTTTTGAAACAATTTTTTCCCCAGTCAATATTCTCCATAAAAAGGTTTTGACTATTAACCACTATGAACAATTCTAAAAGCAACAATAAATTAATGCAAATGTTGCCTCCTGACATGAGCAAAATGTGACACCAGCCAAAAAATCACAGACTAAATTCCCGGAAATGAAGTCACAACACTGAAGCCTGGACTCTGGCTGGATAAAAATATTTCTTCAGCGCTTCAGTTGTACAAAAATAGCTGTTAGTGGTACTTAAATATCCAGACACATCCCCTTTTTAATTTCACTTAGATATGCTTCCCTTCATGTTAAAGGATAAACAATTTCCAAAAGAAAGTAGTGTTATTAGAAGTGCACATTCTCATTCCTAAGGTGAGCACAAATCAGGTCAGACAATTCCAAAATTCTTCACTTATATGAATTATAGATTTTAGGAGGCATGTTTCCATTTCTCACATTCTGACTCTTGATATGAAGCATATCAAAACTACACCAGAGACTGCAATTTATATTCATGATATAGGAGGTGACCTTTTCACTCATGGGTAGTGTAGTCATATGGAGTGGCTAATGAGAGAACCCCTACTGAGAGCAGATAAATTTCAAACCTTCTGAATAATTATTAGACATTTTATTGTATTTATAAACCTCCCTCATTTCAAACTGTCCCTTGATTTATAAAGCTGTCTTAGTTTTGTAAGCACTAATGGTGGTGTGAACCAATGCCAAAGACTGATGAACTGTCTGTGTAGGGATTTCTCTTCCTGCTACTGAATGCCAGAGAAAAACAGTGAAAAGTTAAGAACAGAACTGTAGGGGTGTCCTGGTTTGGAGGTCAGGGGTCTGCTAAGAAAGGTAGGAGCTTCTCTTTGAAATGGAGAATGTAAGCCCTCTCCCTCCAAATTATTATAATTTTGAAATCAAGCAGATCTCAGGCAAAGATATGGGAATTAGGAATAACAGTTCTTTACTAGGCAAATTAAAATAGAAATACAATGCTACAAAGAAACAAACCCTAAGCCCTGACAAAAACCAGAGTACAACCTGACACCTGTCAGGCAGGGTGTTGGTAGCAGTTCAATTAAATGGTGGCTGTAGTCCTTTTGTAGTGATAGATGTGATTCAGTTGAAGCAGTGGTCCTGTACAAGGTGCAGTTTCCCTCTGGAGGTCCAGTGGTGATGTGGAGAAATCTGGTTTTCCTCTGGAGTCCAGAGGAGAAAGGGGGTTTACCTTAGTGCCCCCCACATCTCTGTTTTATTTTGGCAAGAAATGTTGGGCCCTTGCCCCTGGCTGGAGCAACTTCCAATGGGATGCAGTAATTTTATCAGTCACACAGTGGGACTCAATGTGCTATTAGCAGAAAATGACTCTCTGGGGGAAGGATGGATTGTGAAAACATAAAGAACAATGCCCTGCCTGGTTTCAATGGATGGCCCATTAGCAGAATATCTGCCATGGAGATAAGGATCACTGCCCCCACTTGGTCTCAACAGATGGTGATGGAACAGATACCTTTTATCACACTCTGTATTGTAACATGCGGCTTATAATCAGGTGCGGCTTATATGTGGACAAAAGAACAAAAAGTTGCCAAAACCAGGAAGTGTGGCTTATAATCAGTACGTCTTATAATTGGTGCGTCTTATAATCAGTGCGGCTTATAATCGTGAAATTACTGTAAGTACTTTAAAGTCCTCATTCTAAAGGGACCACAGAAATTATTTATAACTCTTTTATGATATAACAGCTGAAAGTCAAAAAGTATAAGTTGTCCTTGCATGATAGATGCTAATATATGACTCAAGCAAAGTGGGAAAAGCTCCTATATTGTGGATTGGAGAACCGTAACTGGATTTCACTATCTCTCAATTGAATTAGACCAACAGAGCTGTGGATCAGTGTGTGGATCAGTGCAGTACTTCACAGCTACCCAAACAATCCAAATCCCCAACAGCCACAGCAGACAGTAAGAGGCAGAGTTAAGTTCCAGTAAGTGGTGCTGAGTGCTTGGTGTGAAAAACTGAAAACTCTTCCAGAAATTATTTGCATCCCAAGAGCTTGATTGAAAAAAGTCCAGATCATTAGTTTTTTAACACATTCCTTTTAGCAAAGCTCCTTAGTTTTAATTAGAACTACATCTGCTTAGTCTTTGGAAGGTAGCCGAACAGTATGGGGAGTGTTATTAAAATAAATTTGCCAAGATCCAGGGAGAGGATCCTTGGGCATAGGTCAGGCAAGTCAAGGGCGAAAAAGAAAAATGAAGCAGTCATCAGAACTACCACAGAATACATTTCTGCTATATTTAACAACATCAACAACAACAACAAACCACACAACAAATAAAGGCGTCATTTAAGAGGGCAGATGAAATCCTGGATTCAGTCTTGAACTCCTGATGGAGAGCAACAATGCTGAAAGGGATTTGAGTGTCCTCATCAACGGCAAGATAAATATGGCAGCCAGGAGGGCCACCCCTGTCCTGGGGGCATCAGGCACAGCCGGGCAAGGGAGGGAATTGTCCTGCTCTGCTCTGTGCTGGGGCAGCTTCACCTTCCAGTGCTGGGGCTGGTTTGGGCACTGCAATAGGAGAAAAACATTAGGTTGTTAGCAACCAAAAGAGAGTGTCTAGGATGGTGAAGGGGCTGGAAGAGACACTGTGTGAGGGGTGGCTGATGCTCCATGGTCTGTTCAGCCTGGAGGAGACTGAGGCACGAAGGCAAGACCTCATTGTGGTTTTCACCATCTTCACAAGTGGAAGAGCAAACACTGAGCTGTTCTCTGTGGTGACCAGTGGCCAGACCTGAGGGAATGGCCTGAAGTTGTGTCAGGGGATGTTTAGGCTGTGTATTGGAAAGAGGTTCTTCTCCCAGAGGGTGGCTGAGCACTGGAGCAGCTCCCCAGTGAAGAGGTCATAGCACCAGCCTAACACAGTTCAAGAAGGCTTTTGGTCAATCTCTTAGGCATGTGGTGTGACTCTTGGAGTGTCCTGCTCAGGGCCAGGACTTGGACTTGATGATCCTGATGG
Organism: Turdus rufiventris; assembly: GCA_013186435.1. NCBI lineage: Eukaryota > Metazoa > Chordata > Aves > Passeriformes > Turdidae > Turdus > Turdus rufiventris. The sequence goes on from PYHW01009285.1 coordinate 94,296, forward strand.
GTCCCTTCTAACTCAGCTTATTCTGTGATTGTGTGATAAAAGAGCAGGGATTTTGTGCCCCTCTTTCCCATCACTAGCAGCAGAAACACTCCTGCATGTTATCACACAACACCTCCTTCTCCATATGGATACCCCTTTACTGAAATAGAAAATACTCTCAGTTTTTACCACTCCCCTACTTTGCCTTCGTTAAGGACGTGGACTACTCTTAACATGCCTTTTACTTGGCTCTGGGGTAAGGGAAGGAGAAGTGCATCAAAATTCCTTTATTTTTGCCCTCACTACCGTCTTTTCTTTCCCTCTAATCAGATATGCCTCCCAATTTACTATGCCAAATCATGGCACATGATGCTAGCAAGGCAGGCAAACAAGCTTGCTACTGTTCAGAACACAGCTCTTTTTCCTGGTATCATGTCTGCTTTCATTATGCAATGCTGCAGCTGGTGGTAAATAGGAAATAAATTCTAAGCCTGTGTAAGATAGACTTGAGACTCCTCTACAGAAAAGACTGCAAGATACCTGAGAACTTTAATAGCTTACTCTGCTATTTTTATGACAGTATAGTAAGTATCTTCAAATATTCTTCTCATCCCCCACTGCCACTTGCCTAGCTACCATCAGTATTACTTTTGCCTGCCTGGGGTGGAGCAATGTAGGGGAGAAAGTAGGGCAAGGTAGAAGAGCTGTGTGAGAGAAGGGAAGGCGATACCCAATACTCATATAAAATTTGTTTTTAAATCCCTGGCTATCACAGATAGTGGCTGCTGCTAGCATTTAAGATAAGATTAGTTGGTGTTGTGCTATCAGCACCTCCATATTTTCCCTACTGGGACTCCTTCTGACAGGATGAAGCTGGAGGCATGTCTGAGGATTAACGCGAGCTAATGATTATACACTAAAGCTTTGGAACTGTCGGACTAATAGGATTAAGCAATACCAGATGCAGGTCCCCGTTCAGGTTAAAAATGCACTTTTTACATTACAAAGTCAGACAGATTCCTTTGAACATGCAATGAATATGGATGTTTTCAATTATCACAGTCTTCCAGGGCTATACGATATGGTAAATTAATCCCTTTAGAACATCGGAAACAGGACAAAATAGCCTTCTTGAAGCTGAAATCCCTCATTTTAGATTTTCTTTCATGGGGATAAGCAGTGGTGCACCACACATAATTAATCTTATTACAAACAGAGAGAAAAGAGAAATGTATTTAAAAAAAAAATTAAAAAGGAAAAGAAAAAGAAAGATGGCCAAAAAATTGTTCAAATATTTGAGAAACTAAAGGGTGGGGAAGGTGGGAAAACTTCAAAATTAAAATCTCTTAATTAATTTCCACAACAGTTAAAAAGGTGAAGATATTGTTCAGCAAATTAGACTACTTCCCTGTCCTTCAGGCATCAGTAAAGCAGAATAAATAAGAATAATCAATAAAGTCTTTCAGGAAACATACAATAAAAAATATGTTTTTTAGCATAGAACATAATCAGTCCTGCTTTGAAGAGTTCAAACCTTGTGTGTTTGGACAGTAAGGTGTATGAAGTGGCATGAACATGGCTCCTTCAAATTTCTCTATAACATTTGCGGTTTCTATAACGGAGAGAGGAACGAGAGATAAAAACATCTTTAAGGAACAAACAGAATGGTATGATATTCAAGCTGACTGAGACCTCAGACTCTTTAAATTTGAATCTTGAGGGAAAACATGGATGCAAAATTATTTAGTAGTAAAAAGTAGTTGCAGGGAGCTCTTGAAGTACTTGGTGGTGTGGATTGCTTCAGTGGCTTTTGTTCTAAACAAACCCAGGTTTGAATGAGCACTAGCTCTTCTACCTTATTTGAAAGAATTTTTCTTTTTAAATCTGCATGAGAAAGACAGAAAAAATTAGATCCTTTTGTAAAATCCAAATTTTGAAAGTGGATTTGAAATTTGGCTGTTGAAATTTTTATCATCTTAACACTTGTCACACTGATGGTCAGCAGCCTGCAGCATACTTCAAGGCTGAGTTTAGATTTTGTAGGCAGGTTAAGGCCATTTAACTTACAGGATCATTGGTTCTCATCTCAGAAATCAGTCAACTGTTATGACTGCCATTGAAGATTGAAGTGACGCCAAAGTTCTTTCTCTTTTGCCATATCCTGTGCATGAAGTGGGTTGGAAATCAGTACTCTAGAACATGGCTAGAAACATGCATAAGCATGATTCATGATGCCTTTTGGAAAGCAAAGAAATAAGAAAGTAGGAACAGATTACTTCTGGAAGCAAATATCAGATATGTTCAAAACTAAATGCAAGCCCAGACACCAGCTGGAATTTACAAAGATAATAAAGGCTTTAAATTCAAAGAACATGCTATGTAAATTCATTTCCAAATTTTAATGTGCTTTATTTCTTACAAAAACTCCACCAACAAACAATCAAAAACAATCAAAGTTAATTTTTATTCCACTTTATTTTCATTTCACTTGGTAGTTTACAAAAACAGATAATTCAATACATACAGCTTGTCATAAGAAAACAAGCACTATGAAAGCCTCAAACAAAAAGTGATGCTGAGAAAAAGGAAAGATTTCTCCCACATTTAACTGACACTGCAGCATACTGCTTAACAGTTTGAGAACTTACAATGTCAGAACATATTTGCTAAGGGATAGAACCTACCTGAGGATGAGAATTTATTGATCTGTTTTTGTTAATAGTTCCCTCTGCCTGTAGTCAAAAGCAGGTCATTTGTCCATATGTACTCAGGAACATGTCCATATTAGAAAAAAAAATGTATAAATGAGACCACCATTTTTACTTTTGAGTATTTCTCAGACTGTGACTGATTTTTCTTGTTCTAACCTAAGTATCATCTTCATCATCAAAGAAGGAGAGATGAGAGGAAGGAAGTCTTTGAGTACAAAGAAACATCAGAACATGAGCATCAGCATATTAATTATCATAACTAACTGTATGAAGCAATTCCCATGTTTCTCTCTCTATAATGATATAATGATATATTATTATGTAAATACAGGATGACATGATGACAAGAACATCTTCTGGAGTTTTGCAAATATTCCCCATGACCCAGACATTTTCTTCATTTGAAACAGTTAAAAACAAAATTTGCGTTCTCCATTATGCAATTAGAACTTCAGAAAAATGTTCCAAACTTTAAGGACACAGACTGTAGCCATCCACTGCCATTAACAAGAGAAAAGTGTATTGCAGCCAGACCCTTTCATCAAAAGTTTCTCCCTCTCTCTGTGCGTGCAGAGGTTAGTGCTCTTCTGCAGCACTTATTGGCAATGAAATGGCAGTTTGGAATATGGATTTCAAACACTCTTGTCTTCCTAAAAGACCACAGTTCAGTGGAAGGCTCTGGTCTTCTTCATCAGCTTCCTAAATGCATTTGGGGTCAGCTTAGTGTCAGTAGTGATTCATCTTGTAAAGCTTTATCAGTTTACACTTGGAACAACAAAACTGTGCACCTGATCACAGTGACACATTAAGCTTAGTGACACCTTTCAGTCAGGTCTTTGTAAGAGGTGAACAAATTAAAAGTTTTGCCCTATCCTCTTCTTTTCTCAGTTTGAAGTTCTCCTGGTCACTGTCAGAAATTATTTCTGCACTTTGTTTGTACTGTAGTTCTAGGACATTTTTCACTGCCATTTGTGGGGCCTTAATCTTTTAACAGGAAATTTGCCTTTAATGAGATAACTAAGCACAGAGATATATTTCATCTTCTTAACAGCTCAAGGAAAGTTGAAGCTTCTTTTTTTCTTTATTTTTTTGCCTTTATTTCTTTTGTGAAAGCACTTGTGTAAAGAAGAAATAATAAAGCAAAACAACATCACTAAAAGGTATGCAGTTTGTGGGAGAGATGAAACAAAGCTTATAGCTACATTAGACAAAATATAATCTGCAAAAGAATCTCCAAAAAAGAGCCCTTTTGATAAAATGAGTCCATAGCATAAGTGATTGCCTTCAGTAAAATACTACTGTGCCTGAAAATCAGGATAATGTAATAATCTTTAATGTCATCACTTATTCCTTATATATTTCATTTCAGTTGCTCAACCTGTTCTGATGTTTTCCCATGTTTAGATTTCATGTCTGTTTAGCCAGAACATTTGACTTATGATTTCTTTTTCCTGTACCTATATCTGTATCTGCTAAAAATGTTTGGTCTGTTTTGGGGAAGTTTATAATTAATCAATTAGTAATTGTATCTACTGCACAAAATAGCCAGGAAGTTGCGCATTTAAAAGGAAAGAATTAGGCTAACTTAATATTCACCTCACACCATAATTCCACAGGAAATTCAACATCACCATAATTCCACAGGAAATGTAGAAAAGAATGGAAAATATATTTCTATGTAAAAAGTACTAACAGCCAAGGTACAGTCGTAATTGTGAACAAGCAATTAATATTACAGGTAGACAAACAGCGAGCTCTGAGAGCAATTAGATCTAGTATAAAAACTATTTCATGCGCAATATTCTGAAGAAAACCCCCATATTTCTTTAAGTTTTATTGATCTTCATAACAGTGTGTGAGTGATTTAGTTGAGAAATTTCCTACTCCCCTTCTTTACAGTCATCATGGAACCAGGACACTTCAGCTTAGTTCAGGTTGTCTTTTCCTTAAAATATTTTGAAAGTAAACTGGTTTTAAATTATGAGAAAAATAAAAAAGCACTGAAAATAATGTTTCTGAGACAGAAACACAAACTGTAAAGGAATCAAAATTAGAAGTCCAAATTAGAACTATGCAGTACTTCCTTTCACCTTAATGGGCTACCAACCCTCTACAATGACTTCAAAATATAAAGGTATTGTTTTGTCCCACCAGAGGGAGCCCATAATATTTCATGAATTAAAAAGAAACACAATGACAAATGCATAGAAAAAGAATTAATTAAGTTTACAGGTACAGTATATAAATATATATGCGTGTATATTTACGTATTTGCTATGTATTGCATAGCTTGCCTGAGATCCTAATGCTGAAGCCAGATCATCAGGAATATGAGTTTGACAGAAAGTGCATTTCCATGAAACAACACCAGGGACAGATGTGAGCAATTAATCTCCAGATTCACAGAATCATAGAATATTCTCAGTTGGAAGGAACCCAGGGAACCAAGCACAAGGGTCCCAGAAGCTCAACTGCTGGACCTGCACAGAAACACCACAAGAAACACTCCGTGTGCCTTCATCTTTAGAGGAAAGCTGGAGAGAAGTGTTATGTTGAACAGAACAAAGATCAATTTGACTTCTATTTAATATCAATGTAGACTATGAATAAAATATTGTACGTATTAGAAGCTACTGAAAGAAAAGAAGAGCTGTCTTTGACCTTTCCATAAAAGGTTTTAGGCTCTTAGTTAAATTCCAGATTAGTTTGTTTTCTGAAAAGGTGCTACATTAATCATGTATCTGACACTCACTTTCTCTTTCACATGAAAGACAGACTGTCAATCTACTATACTACTGCAGGAAAAACTAGAACTGAGACTTGTATCTGCATGGGCAGTAACTAGTGGAGATGTGTCCTCCTTACAGGAAAGGCGAAGCAAGAGTTTCAGTTATTTCTTACCACCCCTGTAATGTGAGTCAGGGGCATAGCAAAGAAATGCTGATTGTGACACAGTAACAAATACTGATTATTCTCCTCAGTTGCTCCAAGTAAGCTCACTGTCAAAATCTATCTTTCCTCCAAAACATTTTCTTGTCTTTGTGTCTCAATATTTTCCTTACCAATATTTTCATATGCAGAAACGGCCAAGTAGAACTTACTTGTATAAATGGGGACTAGTTTTGAATTTCCACTTTTAGACATGCAGAGTAAAACTCTGCAATTAGTGTGACATAACTATTTCCAAGTACAACAGTAGGGGTTTTTTTAAATTTTTATGTAATAAGTAAATGATGTAAAAATATTCTAGGCCTTTGGTGATTTCTCAAACAGAAATTACAACAGTTTTAAATGCCCAGCAATTTTTTATGAACATACCATCAGTACTTTGTAAAACTGACACTATGAATTTCCAAAAAAAGATAGATCAAACATTTTATTAAATAAAATTTCTTATTCCTGTAAAACACAGTCTTCTGCTTTTCAAATAATTAGGTGTTACTATCAAGTAAACACTCAGAAGATGTAATCTACAACATTTCATCAAATATATAAGTAATACTTCTTATTTAAAAATCACTCTCATTATCACGAGACCAAATAAATGTCTGGTTTGTTTGCTAAAAATTTCAGGCTTCTCGTGATGACCCAGCACCACTTCTAGGCAGCATTAGACATTGTGCACCATTAGCTAATCATCAAACCTTGTATTAAACAAAGATGAAGCGGGTGCATCTATCAACTTCATACTCAAACCTACTTACAAAGTCTCCCTATAGTTGTACCCAGCTTCAACCTGTTTATCATTCAATCACTCATTTAATTTAGTAAGACTTTCGTTAAAAAGCATCATGTATCTTCTTCTTGGGCCTTAAATAATTGTCCATGGTTACTGTTTGTAAATGAACATCTCTAGCCCTTCATATAGTAAAAGGATGTCAAGATGTGCTTTACCCAAAAGAGTTTAATGTTTTAAAAGGCATAAATAATGACAAACATTTAGGTAGTAGAAAATAAACAGATACTTCTTTGCTCTCTGCCAGGCTAGTGGCTCAGGCACAAAAGTTAAGAAAGGAAACTTGATATTTGAGGATATGTGGCTAAAACTGTCTCATATGTTGCAGTGCTGAACATCACAAAATTTCCTGTGAGGGGGATTGCTCCCAGACTGGATCTCATCTAATTGATTCACACCTAGACATTTCATTTTGGTAGCTTAAATAATAGCCAGCATACTGACCTTATTACAGGGATCTTTGCTTATCATGGCAATAGGACATGCCTGGAGAGTACAGTAATTTCACGACCATAAGGTGCACAAGACTATGAGGGGCACTTTTTTTTGCAGCGAGGCTCCGCCCCCAGCTCCTCCCACGAGGTTGCTGGTGGAGGCCCCGCCCCAACCCGGCAGCCATTGGCCCCCGGGCCCCCCAGTACCCAACAGGGGTGGCGCTGTGGGCCCCCGGGCCCGCCTGGAACCAGGATGGGCAACGCTGTGGGTCCCCAGGCCTGCCTCCACCCAGCAGCCATGGGCCCCCGAGCCTGCCCGGACCCAAGAAGGGGGGTGCCGTGGGCGCCCGGGCCCGCCTCCACCTGGCAGCCATAGGCCCCCGAGCTCGCCTGAACCCGGAGGGGGGGGGCAGCGGGCCCCTGGGCCCGCCTCCACCAGGCAGCCATGGGCCCCTGGGCCCACCCAGACCCGACAGGGGCGGTGCCGCGAGCTCCCAGGCCCACTTCCATCCAGCAGCCATGGGCCCCAGGGCCCGCCCAGACCCGACAGGGGCGGTGCCGCAGGCACCCGGTCCCGCCTCCGCTTGGCAGCCATTGGCCCTCCCGGACCCGAGAGGAGCGATGCCATGGGCACCCGTCCCCACCTCCACTCGGCAGCCATTGGCCCTCCCAGACCTGACAGGCGCGGTGCTGCAGCCTCCTGGGCCCACCTCCACCTGGATACCATGGCAATGCTGGCCCCGCCCATGACTCACGGCTCACACTTCCGGGGTGGCAAATGTTGCAACTTTGTACTTCATATATGGTGCACCGGACTATAAGGCCCATATCTGGCTTCGGACCAAAATTTTAGTCAAAAGGGTGCGCCTTATAGTTGTGAAATTACTGTACTCACACAGAGGCCTGATAGGAGTCATGCAGAGAAATAACTGTTTCTCAGTAATGATTTGATTTAGGCTGTTCATTCTGTCAATAGACAAGCAGCTCTGGATATCTAGAAAATTTATTTTTCTACACATTTTTCTAGGTATCTGGGTTATTTCTATATAGGAAGGAAGTTTTTGAAATAAAGTCTGTGTATCAGAAAGAGCACATGAAAGACCATAATTTGCCCATTAGCTTTAAGTTCTGTTGAAGTACAGGTCTAAATATTTACTTTTATGTTGTTGGGTTTTTTCTTCCTTTCAGGCAGGAGGGAGTTTGACATACAGACTAAAGAAAGATTAATTTGGATTTTAGCAACTTGATTAACAACGCAACTTCTTGCTTCAGGAGGAGTCCTGGAAAGTTTTACTTAGACCAAAAAATCCAATTTGCATACAGTTTTGCTCCTGAGAAGTCTTACATACTACTTATTCTTCTTTTCTGAAATTTAATTCATTGTTTATGCATATGTTTAGAGTCATTATCCCGAAGAGCTTACTTCCCTTTTTAGAGCCACACTATGAGCAATTCTTCAAACCTCTGCAAGGAAAATACTCATGGAACACCAATATTTATACCTGGAGAATATTCTTTGAAATTCTGCTTACCTTCTCATAAATTACCAGCAAAACCCTAGTCCACACAGGAACAGAGTGCTTTTCTAAAGGTTCTGGATAGGGAGCAGGACAAATATTCCCTGCTCTTGAGTAAGACCCTTAATCAGGACGGAGGTCTGAAGGGATCAAGACAGCTTGTATGAAACACTTTATAAACTATAGTAAGTATTGCAGCCCATTTCTGGAAGTGTTGTGCGAGTGGAATAGTGACCTTGGCAAGCTGATGTTTTCATCTGAAGAGCCTTTTTTCTTGACACTGTCATTTGTTATCAAAGCAAGAGAAACTGCACAATAATTCTTTAGTTTAGTTGGGGGTTTTTGCATGCAAAGGAAAAAAAATCACAATTGCTGTATTTCCAGAATAAGATGCCAACATATGACCTTGTGGATATTTCACATATCTTCTCATAAAGCTTCACAGTTTCATCTTTGCTCAGGTACTTCACATCACACACAGTAGCAGCCCTTTGTAGCTTTAGAAGTCATAAATGTTTTATTTGCTGCAGAGAGATATATCTGCTGTAGGTAGTGGGGCACAACATTAAGAAGACAGTGAAGTAGTAGCTTTGCAAAAACTCCAGGCAGCCTCATAAGCAGTAGAACCATCTCTTTGGGTCATCTCAGCTGAAATTACAGTTCGGGAACAAAAAGCAAAATGTATATCAAATCACATTATTCTATCCCTGGAAAGTGAGTCTTTTTCTAGTCTTGAGAATTTACTTTTTTTTTTTGTAGCAGCAGGAATAGGTAGAGAATTCAAGCACTCCTTGAGCCCTTGCAAAAGTGGAAAATGGTGTCTGGTTTATATATTACATTTGCAATTCCAGAAAGCTCCTGGCAAGTCTTTCCATAAAAGCTGTTAAGAAGCCAAGCTTTTGGACCACATAAGGGATGGTCCATCAAAGAATATATGACTGCTTAAATTCTATTAAAAAAAGAGTAATACAGATTCAATATTTAGTATAGAGGACGACTACCATGGAATTCCATCACAGAGATTTTTTCCTAGGACCTGCGTTCGTAAAGGATTAGGAAATAAAAATTTGAAAAATTAATTGATAATGATGTACAGCAGTTGATGGGAGGAAATGCAAAATTACTAAGGTTTGTGTAAGAATTTTGTAATGGAAAGTGACAGAGGAAACTAGATTAAATTAACTGGTGCTGAATAAAATTAAGGAACAAAGAGAAAATGTGTGGTCTAAATTAAAATTTACTGGAAGCAAAATGGATTTCAGAGGTAACCTGGACAACTCTCTCTGAAATATAAAATGAAACAGAATTGCAAACAACTGCTAGCCAAAAATAGCAATTAAAACAAATATATATAAAAGCCTATAACAGCAGTTTAAGTTGTGATAACCATCTTAAAAGAGATAAAACAGAACTCTAACACACAGGAAGACAAGAGGGGTAGTCAGGAGTATGGAATGTTTTCTGTAAAAAGAGTAAGGAAAGAAGCTTTTCACTCTCAGAAAAAAATGGCTGAGAATTTGAGAGTTATCTATGAAATCATTAATGTCTTGAAGAAAATAGGTAGGTATGGCTGTTCACTATTTCAGGTAGAGAAAAAGGAACCAAATATAATTAGCAACCAGTATTTAAACTAGTTTCATTTTATTGTATTTTATTTAAATTACTGACTGGAAATTAAAATAAAAAGAAGTATTTTTTAAAAAACAAAATATAATTACATTTTGGCATACATTTTGGCAAGCATTTATATCAATAGAAGGGGAGCGAGGGAAAAAACAGTTGTGAGAAACAGCCCTGAAAACAAGATCATTGAAGAAGAAGGAATAAGAGGTGTTGAAGGGAGCAGAGATTCCAGTGTAGCCAGTGGGAAAGATAGGGAAGAAGGTTTTTCCCTGCAGCTCATTAAGAACCTCATGGCAGAGCAGGGAACAAAGTGGACAGGAAAGAATGGCAGGTGTGAACTCTAATGCTGAGTGCAACGCTCCGTTACCCATCCCACTGCTAGGGTTATGGAGTCAAAAAGGAAAGGAGTTGGGAATAAACACAGTGAAGCTAAGACTGGAAATAAGGGTGAGAAAGGTGTTTCAGGTTTTGTATTTTTTTCTCACTATCTAGATCTAGACTAGTAATAAATTAAAATACTTTCCCCAAGTTGATGCTGTAACCGGTAAATAATCTGCCTGTCTTTATCCTACTTGGGGTTATTTTTTCTCCTCCTCCACCTGTTTGAGGAGGGATAGAGAGTGAGAGAGTGGCTGGATTGATGCCCTGTGGCTGGCCAAAATCAATCAACCAAAAGGATCTACTAAAGGTCCACTAAAAAACATAGACTACATGCAATATTCACTCAAAAAGTGTCTGCAAATTGCAGATACCCAGCAAGCAGAAAAGTTAGAACAATGAGTCTTCTGAAGATTCAGAGTAATCTGTGTTTCTCTGGTTCCTTCCCTTCATCTCTAAGTGGTAGGTTTTGTCCTATCAATGAGGGATGGAAAAATGGGCTAACTGAACCTCAGGTGTGACTCAGTGAGAAAATTATTAGGCAAAGTCCTTACACCTCGGCCTTACATCTGAAATGTAAAATTTACTTTGCTCTTTTATGCAATGTAAAGGAGTCAAATATCTCTGTCAGAATTGCTGAAATCTGATGGGAGGTTCAAAAACGTAGGCAAATAGAAAAATAGACGACTGCAGGCAATATGTTTGCAAGTGACTGTGTGTTGGACACTAAGTCATAGAAGGTGAAAATCACACAACAAACTGATGAAGGAGTATACTATGTCCTTACATGAGTCTTTCTAAAGAAAGAAATACCCTGACTCAGGGCTGGATTTTTAACGATTTTCCCCTCACTTGCCCTTTTTTCTGCATAGCATGGACTGATAAGGCACTACATAAGGCAGCACGAAATTGCCACAGACAGCTTGGCCACAGACATAACATGGATCTGAGATTCCAGCGAGGGCAGCCAGGGGACTGGCAAGCAAATAATCAAGGTGGAGAACACAGAAATTCTCTCCCGACTCTCAGTAAAATGTGTAAGAATTAAGTCACCCTACATTCATATTCTTCTTACATTCATAATTTTTCCATAACTCAACCTCAAGTACTTCCAAAGAAAGAAGAAAATAAATCAGTAAGGAAACAGATTTCAATGTCAAACATTAAAGGGATAATTATAAACAATAGAAAGGACTTTTTTAATTATGAAAAATACCTTGACAGCATGCTTTTAAATCATATATAATGGAAAACAAGGTGAGTTACATAATCATACTCCTTTTGACACATAACAATCTTCATCAGTGATCTTCATCCTGCCCCATGTCAAGCTTGTATAAAGGGGCCAGGCTCCCTGAAATATGTGAACATGCATCTAATCTGGTACATTGAAAATGGTTATGCAGTCACAAGAATTGCATCTTTTGAAACCACTCAATTTACTGTAGAGCAACTACTTTTTAAGATTTAAAATATTAATTGAATATATCTTAATTAAGAAAAAAAAACAGCATACAAGATTGAAGACATCACAGATAGATTATTTAAGATATAACCTAAAATCCCTTCAGAGTCTGCCAAATGTAAGATGAAAGAAATGATGTTCAGTGTGGTAGTGTTCTGATTAGTTGAAATCTTTCTTGGTAAACAAAGACTGAATATAACCACTGAGACTGAAGCCAAAATATTAACTTTAGGTTTAGGGATAAGTTTTTGTTGTTATTTGTTTGTCTGCTTAGTTTTATTATTGTTACATTGCTGTTACAATAATATTATTATATTGTTACATAGTACATATTCCATAAACCTCCAAAAAACTTTTGTTCCGTACCTAAGTCTGTAA
>PYHW01009287.1:11510-31561 GCA_013186435.1 Turdus rufiventris
TGCAGTGACAGATGTGATTCAGTTGAAGCAGTGCTCCTGTACAAGGTGCAGTTTCCTTCCGGAGGTCCAGTGGTGATGTGGAGAAATCTGGTTTTACTCTGGAATCCAGTGGAGAAAGGGGCTACCTTAGAGTCCCAAAACCCCTGTTTTTATCTTGGTAAGAAATGTTGGGCTCTTCCCCCTGGCTGGAGCAACTTCCATTGGGATGAAGTAATTTTATCAGTCCCACAGTGGGACTCAATGGGCCATAAGCAGAAAATGACTCGCTGGAGGAAGGATGGGTTGTGAAAAGATAAAGAACAATGGCCCATTAGCAGAATATCTCCCACAGAGATAAAGATCACTGCCCCCACCCTCAACAGATGGTGGTAGAACAGATACCTTTTATCACACCCTGTATTATAACATGTGGCTTACAATCAAGTGTGGCTTATATATGGACAAAGAACATAAAGTTGCTGACACCTGGAAGTGCGGCTTATACTTGGTGCAGCTTATAATCATGAAAGTACTGTATATAGGTTGATAAATCCAACACCACTGCTGACTGAAATCTTGCCTAAATTTACAAAATTATGCCATGGGAACTCTAGGAGAGGTTTGATAAATCTCATTTCCTCCATGAGCTGATTAATGCAGCTCAGTCTTTTTCCTGGTCTTGCCTGGAATTTGAGAGGATTTTTTTAGAAGCACGTACAGCACTGTATTTCAGATTCAGTATGAGAATGATGCTGATAACACACTGATGGTTTGGTTGCTGGTAAGAGTGCTTACTCTGAGTCAAGGACTGTTCAGTGGCCTATGGTCTGCCAGTAAGGAAGTGCACAAAAAGGTGGAGAGGAGCACAGCCAGGAGACCTGAACCTGTCAAAGGGATGTCGCACAAAATAGAACGTCACACCCAGTATATAAACTGGGGGAGTTACCCAGAAGAGGCCCTATCTGGATTTGGCATTGGCCAGCAGGTGGTGACCAACTGTGTTGTACATTACTTACAGTAATTTCACTACTATAAGGCGCACCCTTTTGACTAAAATTTTCCCCCGAACCCAGAAGTGCACCTTATAGTCCAGTGCGCCTTATATAATGGACAAAGCTGCGAAATTTGCAAACCCGGCAGTGTGAGTCGCAATGGGGGGGCGGTGTCGCAGGAGCGTCGAGTTGCGAGGTGGGGGGGCAGGAGCGGGTGGCCATGGCCGGCAGGAGCCGCGCGGGGAGGGAGGTAGCTGGCACCAGCCCCGGCCGCCGTCGGGGAGAGAGGGAGGCGGCGCCGGTCCCAGACAAGCCGTGCAGGGAGAGAGCGGAGCGGCGTCACGCCGGCCCTGTATGTGCCACACGGGGAGAGAGTGGTGCCGCTCCAGCCTCATACGAGCCACACAGGGGGAGAGCGGAGCGGCGCCAGCCCCAACCGCCATGCAGGGAGAGAAGGAAGCATTGCTGCTGGCCCGGCGTGAGCCACGCGGGGAGGGAGGGAGCGGGCAGCCACAGAAGCTGCGAGTTGCAGCCACCCCGAGCCAACCCAGACCACGGGCAGCCCCGAGCCACCCGGACCACCACGAGTCACTGCTGGCCTGAGCTGCGCCTCACCAGCCAGCGCCATGGGCAGGCGAGAGTGCTGAGGCTTATGGCATGGGGAGGGCGCCTGGGGCTGCGTTTAAAGGCTACACCAATCTGTGAAAAATGTTTGCAAATTGAGCACCTGCCAGTAATCCCTGTGATTGTGCGATTCTGTTACTATTTCGTTACTTTGTTGCGCATGGCACAGCTCCTCACTGCACAAAAAAATTGCACCTTATAGTCCAGTGCGCCTTATGGTTGTGAAATTACTGTACTTTCCTTTCGTTCTCTCTCTCTCTCTCTTTATCACTATTATTAATACTGCTATTCGATTTTACTCCCATTCAATTATTAAACTCTTAACCAACAAGTTTCACTTTTCTTTTTCCCCCCACAGTTCTCCTCCCCATCCACTGGGGTAGAGCGCTGTGAGTAGACAGCTGCATAGTAGTTAGTTGCCAGCTGGGGTTAAACCACAACGCTTTTACTACACAAGCAGAATTCTTAGTAGCAGCTGACACCAAGTCATGTTGCTTACTCACACTTTGCAGGTAGGTGCAGCAGGAGTGATGAGCCAGCTCACACAAGGCAGCGCTGAAAAGCAAGGGCTGCCTATAGCACACTAGTTTTCCTCAGATGTGCTCACTGCCCTAGACACCCTTCATGTTTTAATGACAATTTCCTAGTAATGAGTGTCATGAAAAACAACCAAATGAGGTTTTCCACACAGTAAATGTCTTGGAAGTATTGAGAAATGTTTTCTGACAGCTTTCTCTTTCCAGTGCTTGCAGCAGATCCCTGACCATGCAACATGCAGGTTCTGAGCCCTCAAAAGCAGATTCCCAGGGGACTCCTGGGTGGTGCAATGTTTCCTCTCTCAAAGTAGAGAAGCAACCTTGCAGTTCTTTTTTCTCATTGCACTAATATTTCAAAGCTGAACCATTTCCTGATCACTATGGCCAAGACCATGCCATATCCCACCAGGCCTTCTTCATTCCCAACCAGCAAGTCTAGGGCATATTTCCTAGTATTCCCTGAGTACTTATAATATGAAGTTCTCTCCACAAACTTCAAGAATTTTTCACATGTGCTCACCACAGCAGGATGGCATTTCCAGCTGGTCTCTAGAAAGCTGAAATCTGCCATAAGGACAAAGGATGCTGATCCAGAGATTTCTCCTAATTGCCTGTCAAATTAACTTCTCAGCACTGGCATCCTAGCTGGGCAACTGACAGAAGACACTCAACCACATCTGCTTCGTTTTCCCTCCCTTCATCCTCACCTAGAGGATCCCAACCACCTCATCAGCTGTAAGGTCTGTATCATTCAACCTTTCCCTCCCATTTAGTGCAACAGCTCCACCTTGTCCTGCCCTCTCCTCAAAAGCCTGTACACTCCATCCCAGCACTCCAGGTATAGGACAAGTCCCCAAGGATACCCCAGCTCTGTGAATGGATCAAGGCTTCCAAGTCAAGGCACTTGCACCATCAATCCCTGAGCCATCTGTCAAGGGACACCCCAGTGTCCCAGAGCCCCTGCTCTCCAGGAGAATTTGGAGGGGCTGTCAGGGCTAAACAGAATAAAGGGAGCCACCACATTCATTCTTAAGAGATGCCAGAGACCACTTAGCAGCCAATAGCCAGAATAGCAAGACCACCACTATGGTTCATACCATGTGGCCCCTAGGCTTCCCCGTGCCCTGCCTCCTTCAGACATTTGTGCTCCCTGAAACTTAATCCCAAAGTAGGGACCAATCGGACCCTTGCAGCCCCAAGATGCTCTCAGAGGCAAGAGTGGAGTTCACTGACTGCCAATACTCCTGATTCTCTCAGGCTCAGCCAACCTGTTGGGCAGGAGAAGCCCTTCTCTACAGCCTGGGCACTTCCAGGTGATGAAAACCACGGTGAAACAAGTTGTCCACTCCAGCACGTGGATAACCACAATGGAGGAAAGACTGACCTGCAGCCTGTGGAAAAGCCCCACTCCAGAGCAGGCAGTGATGCCCTGATGGAAGCTACAGCCCATGGAGATCCCACACAGGAATAGGCTCCTTTCAGGAGCTGAAGCCTGTGCTTAGGAGCACCACAGGAGCAGGTTTCCTAGCAGCTGGAGCAATCTGTTTCAGAAGTACTGCACACCTGTAGGAAGGGCCTATGTTGGAGCAGAGGAACAGTGTAAGGAATAAGAAGCAGCAAGACTGAATGTTATGGACTGACCACAAAACCCACTCCCCATTCTTCTGCACAGCTGGAGAGGAGAAGGCAGAAGAGCATGTAGTGAAAGAGTGAAGTTGAGAAGGGAGAGGAAATTCGTTTTAGTTGTGCCTTTGTTTCTTATCCCTCTACTCAATTTTTCATTGGCAATAGAATTTATTAATTGTCCCCAACTCTATCTGGCTAGTGACAGTATTCTCCTTTCCTTACCTCAACCCAGCTTTCCATTTTATTTTCTTGTCCATCCTGTGGAGAAAGGAAACTGACAGAGTAGCTTGGTAAATAGCTGGCAGGCAACCAGCCAAAGTCAAACTCATGGAGATAATGCAGGAGAGACAGAGAAGGTATCCTCCTCATTCAGCCCTCAGATCTACTGCTGTGAGCACAGAGAAGGGCCAAACCTGGAAAACAAACCCTGCCAGACCCTTGTGCATTGCACCTACCTGCAGCAGGACATCTAGGATGTTCTAACCTGGGTGAATGTTGATTATTTCAAGGAGGAAGTGTTTTATTGCCAAGGCTAGACAACACAGATGTCCTTAAAGTATGCAGCTGTAGGGTAAAAAGAAAAGACTCTTTGAAGGCTGCACAGCTGTAGAACACAAGGCAGAATGCACAGGCCTCAATAAGAGAAATAAAAAAGAAGAAATCTGGAAAAAAAATGTTTCGCAAGGGAATACTTCTATGTTAGAAAGTGTAGGACAGACCAGCCACCCAGGTTTTGGGAAAACTCAATACCAAACCAATCCCATGCAATCTGATCAAAGTTGGTACTTTCCATGAAGGCTTGTACCAGCTGATCATCAGACAACCTTCCAACCTGGAGTACTCCTGACTGCACAAATATCCAATGGTCTGGATACAAGAGACACTCAAAACCAAAAGAAAGAAACTCCACTTGCAAAACACACAGTACATATGTAAATATATTTAAACAAATAGCAAAAAAAATCTTATTGCTTTATTCAGATTCAGACAAAGCTTACCTTAAAATTACTAAAAGTTCATTGCAAATTTCAGTAAAAATCACTGACTACTTTGCAGCAGAGATCAGCTTAAACTAAAGAGATTGAAATGATGCTGGAATTCAGACTGAATCACTTTTTATGAACTAAACAATGTTTCCCTTGACTAAGAAGAGCAATCCCCATAAAATGTATTTCCTGGCTCTTGTTTTAGGTTTCTTTTCTGTTGTTTGGTTTACACAAAACTTTGAAATACTCTGTAGATGGCTTTATGAAATTAAAACTTACAAACAGTCCTCTAAAAAGCTTTTAGAATTACATACTAGCAATATTCTATCCTCTTTGACTCAAAAGTGCATATACAGTCAAAAGTTTTATACATTTCCTAGACATCTTTTCAACAGACAGAAACCCTACCAGACATTTTAGTTCTCAAGGGAAAGAAAAAAAAACAAATAAAAGAAAAATTCACAGTTTTAACAAGTATTCCAAGGAAAGCCTACTACATTTTTTCTTCAGGGAAATCAAACCACGAGGATCTGTTGACAAGTCTCTTTGGCAGTCTTAGTATCAATGGCTCTCTCTCTGGACACTCTAAGAAGGAAGTCCTGGGGGAAGGCAGTTGACTGGAAGGTGCTGCTGGTGCTTCCTGAACAGAACTGGTTACAGTTTCATTGTGAGAGATGTCACTGCTGGTATTCACTGTGGTAACACTCTGATCAGCTACTGTTTCTTGGAATTTGACATCAGCATTTCTAACACCATCTAAGTTTTCCGTTGTGGCAGGGATACCACACTTCTTGTCTGCTCCTCCAGCTTCCTCACATCCTGTCCTCCTCAGAAAAGAAGGAGACTCATTTTCCCTCTCATTTATCTGAGTTGCCCCTGCCCATGTAATACTGCTGTCCCATTCAGTACTTTCTGGCTCCTTGCTACTATCACTATCAATGGTAATCACCACTGGAGAAGAATGTACCGAGTTGCTTGTGTGATGTTTCCGGTGTTTCTTCTTATGCTTTTTCTTTTTCTTTTTAAGATGCCTCGTTGTCTCTGTTGCTTTTCCTTCATAGACTATCTCCACACTTGGACTCCTCATTTTCTTCTTCCTTTTCTTATGCTTTGTCTCGCTACTTGCACGATTGTCTGATAGGCTATCTTCATTTTTACAGCAGTCACTAAATTTTGAGGAAGTTTTCTTGGAGTCATTTTCTCTTTCTAGACCTGTGCCCTCCATGAATGCATTCTCCAGATGGCGAGTTTTGTACTTCCTTTTTCCACCAGGCTTTTCACTTTTCATTCTGTCAGTTCCTCCAGAAGGAGTCCTTGATCTGTTGCTTGATCGACTCCTTGACCTGCATCTTTCATAACAGTAATAGTGTCTCTCATGGAGGCCCCTCTGGCTATGCAGATCCGTCCTCTCAATAAATGATCGTATCCTGTACTCTGGACTAGGAGACTGCCTTGAGTAAAGAGTATTAGACCGGGTCCTCCTTCTGCTGGAGGATTCATAGCTGTCTCCAAACACCTTTCGACTACAGAAAGCAGAACCCCACTGGTGTCTACTTTGATAACTGTCTCTTACATAATAGCGATCACTGTCTCTACTTCTAGATCTCCTTTTACTGTGGCCTTTGCTACGTGAACGTGATCTGCTCACTTCTCTGGATGCAGTGCTCTCACCACTTAGAGAGCCCCTCTGGCTTTTCAGAGAGGTTCTGCTGTCATGAGCCCTTGACCTTCTGCTTCTTTTGCTCCTGTGTTTGCTACTATCTCTGCTTCTCGATCGTCTCCTTTTAAGTTGACTTTTACTACGGTGCTCCCTCCTAGACCGATGGCCATGACTGCCTCGACTCTCCCGTGAACAGGACTGTGGGCTTCTGGAATTTCCCTTTTTAGACAATCCATGATTCCAAGGGAAGCATACTGTGTCACTCCCTGGAGATGGGCTCCAACTCAAGTCCTGTGGAGGTAGATCTTTTCTTTTACATTTGTTCTTCTCACCCTCTTTTGATTCTGTCTTCTCAACAGCAGGAGATAAACAGCTTCTACAAATTCCTACATCCTCCCTGTATGTTGGGGAATGTGGTGAGAAGCTCCTGCTTGGTTCACTGTCACTCCAGCTGTGACACTGGACCGGTCGCTGTTTCTTGACATCTTCCCTTCTCTCTTCCTTGATGGAATCCTCAGAGTCAGAGGACAGCTCAACCACTTCTGGTGTCCTCTCAGCTAACGGCTTGACATACCCAACAATGACACAATTGTCTGAGGAAGAGCCACTGTCGTTTGAGTCAGCATTAGCCTGTAACTCAGGTTGCAGTTTGGCTCTTCCATTCCCTGTAGCAGAGTCCTCATCAGAACTTTCTGATGACTCCAGAGGAGAAGCTATGCTTGCGCGAGCCTCTTCTGAGATGGAATAGGAAGGGCCTGGAGTTTCATCATCCCAGGGAGCCTGACCAAGCCCAGGCACAGACAAGCTATTATCTGGCCCCTGTGGGTACGCCACATCTGGAGATATTGTAATAATTGAGGAGTCTGAGTGGCTTCCTTCCTCATATGATGGTGCAGGACAGTCGTAATTGGCATGCTGATCGTACGCTTCTAAGTTAAAAGGACAACGAGCAAAACTGATGAATTCATGCAGGAAGTGCTCTGTACGATCTAGCAGAAACGGCTTTATGCCATCAGCAAAGGCCTGGCTCTCCAGATCGTATCTAGTGACGTTACTCATGATGATGTGCTGCACAATGTTGATCAGAGATCCGTGGGCACCAAACAGGACCGTAAGCTCTCGCTTCAGCCAAGGAACCAAGCGGTGAAGACAAGCAGGGTTGCGGCGGAAGAACTCTGCCGAAATCTCTCGGTATCGGCCGCCGTCCTGGATGCTGCGGATGCGCACGCCCGTGCGGTACAGAGCCCTGCGGAAGCTGATCATGTCCTCCTCCTGGATCTGGCGCAGAGATCTGCCCTCTGCGCTCGCCTTTCTCCTTGAGGCCAGCCTCCTGATCATCTGCTGAATCTCTCTGTGCCTGTGTCGCACTGGCTCACTCGACAGCCCTTCAAACAACATCCCGTTATCCGGAGGCGACAGCATCCTTCGGGAAGGGGAGCTGTGCGCGCGCCGTTCCCTGGTTAAGGTGGTGCGATAACGAAATCTCCGGCCATCAGGGCTGGCAAAGGAGCTGGTTTCTAAAGGGCTCAGGATGTACTCCTTAAAGTCATCTTCAGCACGAATTGTGTGGAAAATGGAAAAAAAGGGCTGCTTGCACAGCGGGCACTCTGCTTTGTTTTTTGACCATTCTTGGACACAGCGGAAGCAGAACCTATGCAAGCAGCGATCTAGATATGCAACGTTGTCAAATCTGTCCAGGCAGATGGGGCATTTGGAGTCGGGAGATGCATCTGTCGGTAGCTTACTGGTGCTGGCTTTTGGCGAAAAATTGCTATCTTCGGCAAACTCCTTATCTGAAGTCATGTTCTAGAAAAGACAGAGACAGAAGATCATTGCTATCATGGAGAGGCAAGATCTTATCCTCTAGAAGCAGAAACCCATAACAATTTCTTTTAAGGTTGCGAAACCCAGCAGAGGCTCTGGGAGAACGCTGAACAAAGAGGTAGCATGACCTAACTGCTTTGTTTGGCTTCTCTTCACAGTGAGATCTAGCTCTTCAGGGCTGCAAGTTTTACACAGCACTTGAATCATGCTGGTGTAGATGAATGCAACAGGTAGGCCTGTCTTCCTCCCCACTCATTTAAGCAACTCCTTTGATGTGGTCAGCAAATTCATGATTTCCATGGTATCTTTCAAAACATAACTTAAACTATCTAGCATTCGTACATGAAAAGTATGAGAACAGTTAGTTCTGTAGTTTAAAACAAACCAGCCAAAAGAAGTAATTGCACTTGAACTATTATTATCACCTTCCAAGTTCTGCTGGACCTGTTCTGTTCCTGCATACTCTGCCCCTCATTGTTGGGCCTTTATTCTGGAT
Organism: Turdus rufiventris; assembly: GCA_013186435.1. Lineage (NCBI taxonomy): Eukaryota > Metazoa > Chordata > Aves > Passeriformes > Turdidae > Turdus > Turdus rufiventris. The sequence continues at coordinate 20,234 of PYHW01009287.1, forward strand.
CACACATAGCTTGTTGGATTAGACAATCTCCAGGGATGTGCTCCTGCCAAAATAAGTAGTTTTTTTCAAGACTGAAGAAAAACAACCAGATGTCATCCTCAAGTACACACTGCCTTTTATCTAGTCAGGTTGTTGTGGCAGTTTTGCCTGAGATAGTAAATTTTCTTCACAGTGACTGGTCAGAGGTTTAGTTTTAAATTTGTTTTGAACACAGTGTTGATAATACAGAGATGTTTCCCTTACTGCTGAGCAGAGCTTACACGCAGCCAAGGCTGTCCCTGCTTGCTGTACTTCCATGCTGGTAAGGAAGTTGGCAGTGCATGGGAGGCTGGAAGGAGAAACAGCTGGGACAGGTAACTCAAACTGACCAAAGGGATTTCCAGACCATGTGACATCATCTTCAATATATAACATAGGGGAAAGAAGGACAAAAGGTGAGGCCTTTGGAGTGAGGATGCTTGTCTGCTCAAATCGCCGTCACACGTGATAGGGCCCTGCTCTCCTGGGGATGGCTGAACACCTCCATGCCCAACAGAAGCAGGAAATTAATTCCTTGTCTTACTTTGGTTGTGCGCATGGCTTTTAGTGTCCTTATTTAACTGTCATTATCTCAACCAAGGAGTTTTTCACCTTTCATTTTATCCTTGATCTCACTGGTCACGGGGTGTGTGAGTGGCTGCCTGGTGCTTGGTAGCTGGCTGGGCAGAAACCATGAGAGATGTCATGGTCAACAAAAAAATCCATCTATTTAAAAGTTATTTTAGGTTTTGGCGTTACCCTACGGCATTACAATCCAGTGGAAATAAGTTACCAGCCCGCTTCAAAATCTATTAGCCCATGTTTTGCAGCCAGTCTGGCAGCAGGCCTTCCCCGCCGGCAGGATACCGGGCGCCGTGCGGGGGATCAGCAGCGCCCAGGTGCCAGGGACGCAGCCCGGGCTCAAAGAAGCGGGCCCCGGCCCCGCTCCCCCCTCGCAGGGCCCCGCACTCCCCCCGCCCCCAGGCCCGCACTCACCGCCGCTGGGCCATCGCTTCCCGCGCGGGCCAGGGCCGAGGCCGCCTTCAGCCTGTGCCGCGTCCGGCATCGCCCGCCGCCGGANCGCTCTTCCCCTGGCGGGCGGCGGCGGCGGGAGCTCTCCGCCAGGCGCCGGGACGGGTCCGCCATGGGCAGCGGCGTTGCCACGGGAACAGCTGCCAGCAGGCGCGGAGCTGAGCCGGGCAGCGCCGGGAGCCAGGCCGGGCCGCTGCTGTCACATCCGCGCCCCGCGCAGTGACGCCATTCCGAGGCGGAAGCCGGGGAGCGGCCGCCTCCGGGGTGGGGCCGGCGGCTCCGCGGCCCGGTGCGTGCCGCGGGTCGGGCGGGGCCGCGGCGGGGGCGGTGCTGCCCCGCGGCCCTGGGCAGTGAGAGGGTGGCCCAGCGGGTGAAGGTGGGGGGCGTGCGGAACTCGCTGTGTTCCGGAGGTGGTGGCTGCCGTGGGGGTGCGCACCCGCGGTTTCGTGCTGCAGGGGCGCGGGTGGCCGCCCTGCGACAGCTGGAGAGCCGCTCCCTGCCCAGGGGCTGCCCTGGGCAATGGCACAGCCCGCCGGCAGCGGCAGCGGAGCTTAGCATTGCCTCCGAGGGTGCCGAGGAATCCATCGAAGGCTGAAGAAGCCGTGTGGTTAGTTGGGCAAATAAAACATAAATAGCGCGTAGAAAAGAGGAGATAGATAAAGCATAAACCGCTATTAGGAAAAAGAAAAATAATTCTCCTTACTGATTTTTACCATACCTGCAGGAGGGGCGTGCAAAGGACATAGACAAGGCCAGCTGTGCAGCCTGCCTCAGTACCTGCATGTACCACTACTAGGACAGCCAGCCCTGTCCCTTTTCTTACCCACAGTTAGTGTGGACTGAAATTTGCAGAAGCACATATGAATTCACAGATCCCCAAAGTACCAGCACAGCCCTTCTGTTCATGTGATAACCCTGCCCCATATCCTGAGCCATTTTACTCATTCCCACGCACCAGCTGCTCCTGCTTCTTGCTCAAGAGCAAGCACACGCTCCAGCACTTCCAACATGCAGTCCACTCCTGAAGATCTCTCCAGTTAGCAGCAGGGCCTATCCTTCACGACCTCCACAGGGCCTACTTCTCACCATAAGTAGCCCACCTTGAAGGTTGCTCAGGAGTTACACCCCTGCCCCCAATAATTTTCCTTGGTGTTCAAGGCAGATGCAACCTCTCTTTGTGTTCAGGCAGCACTAGGCATGTGGGCTGTGACCTGCAGTCCTGCTTTGTGTGTGGGTGCTGCTGATTCACTCATTTTACTTGCCTCGGTTCCCCAGTAGGTCCACTGCGGGCACATGTACCCATCCTGCCCTAGTGGCTGGAGCGTCACTGTCACCTGCACCCTTTGCTGGCATCAGGACTCTCACCCACTCCCATTGCTGGCATAGTAAGAGGGATTTGTATCCCAAATAGTTGTACTCTACCAGCTTGCTAAATGCTGTGTGCAGTTGGACAGTTCATCTCTGGGTCATGGAAATATAAATGTATACTTGAAAGGCATTTGAGGTTCTTCACAGGGGTTTAAAATTTCTGAGCTGAAAAGAAGCACTTCTGGAAGTAAAATGGATCTATTTTGAGATGCTGGCTTTTTATGCATCTGTGAAGAGCAGAACTCATGGGGCTCCTCTGCCACTGCCCACACAGACTGGCAGCATCTCATCCCACATACCTCTTGAAGCTGGGCAACAACCTTTTCCTGGGGAGCCTGGCCATCCTTCCTCTGCCATCAGGTCCTCTGGGGTCCTTTGGTCAGCAGCAGGAATTTTCCCAGCCAACAGCTTTGTGGGAATAAGAGTGTGGAGAGGTGTAATCTCATGTCTTCCTGAGCAGCAGCTGCAGCACTGGCAATGCCCACAGGTTGACACTGGTATCTACAGTCCCTGACCAGGGGCAACCCTGAGCCCTCTTTCTGGTGTGCCTTGGCACCCCAGACAATGCTCCTTCAGGCACAGCAGCAGCAGCTCCTGTGGGAAGGGGGGGTCAGTGGAAGGTTCAGATTTTTCAATTCCTCAGTTTGTTCGGCATCTTCCATCTTAGCTACATCACCCTGCAAATACATGCAAATTGTCACAGACCTATAGCAGTGCTACTCCAAAGATTTCTGTGCTGACAAGCTCTCTGCCCCTCCACTGACTTTGAGCCAGAGCTGAATAGCTGGATCAGTCTTCATTGTCTGCACCATAAAATCTCAGCTTCAGTGTGCTCTTGTTCTCACTGTGGTGTTGAAGCATTCACCAGCTTGCAGTTATCTGCTCCTTTCCCTGGCAACCTGAGAATCACCAGCAGTATGACACCAAGAGCAGGAGTTAGAAATAGTCTCTGACCACCAGCCTGCCTAGGCTAGGTCCCCTTCTCAACCTTTTCTCAGCCTGTTATCTTCTCAACCTTTGTTTCAAGTTCCACCACTGGCATGCGCCTGGGACTGCACATGGGTGGGTACTAGTCAGGTCAGGGTTGTGGCCTTCTCTGCTGCCAGCCTTCCAGCCAGCTCAATTGATATCTCCCTTTTTTGGCTTTGTTCCCTCTGGGCAGCCAGTGGTTGTGATCACGCAGAGGTGCTTTTCTTCCGAGCAGCCACGAGATGGCAAAATGCTCCCTGGCATCCTCTCTAAGCTGGCTTGCCTGCACCGCAGGCTGGAGCCGTGCAGGACTACTGGGAAGCACCGCAGCAACAGCCGCTGAATTTCTCTCCCTTCATCTTAGCTGCTGCTCGGTATATATGCTCGGGGATGCTTCTGCAAAGATCTTGGAGGACCAAAACCTGTCCATTTTCTCTTGTCCCTGAAGTCCAAGGCAGAGACTATACCTGTTTACAAGAGAGACAAAACACTTGATAGTGTCCCTGCTGATGACAAGGACTTTGCTCAGTGGCAGCAAGAAGGCAGAAGGAGACCTTCCTTTCTTTATAACATGGCCCTCAGCTAACTGAGAAACCTGTTTGATGTTTCTGCGTTTATTAAAAGAACTGAGAGCCTCACTCAAGAGCTTTTACTTCTCTAGCCTGTCTTCACTATTCTCTCTCCTGTACTGCTGTCACAACTCAATGCTAGACTAAATGTCAAGGATCCTAGAAATATCTTCAGATCCACAGTCTGATGCTGACCTGAAGTCATGTCAGTGTGATGGCAGAAGCAAGAGGCCACTTTTACCTCCCCCGGAGGTAACACAGAAGTGGGATTAAAAAAAACCCATTGAGGCTTAGAAAATACCTCCTTCTAGTCTAGTGGGAAGGTGCTGGCTTTGGCTGGGGTAGAGCTAACTTTCTTCACACTGTTGGGCTGTGACTAGAATTTGTGCTGCAAACAGGACTGAAAACACAGGGATATTTGATTTGTTGTTTTTTGTTTTTTTTCTGAACCAAGGCCTTTGCTGCTCCTCACCTACCCCTCCAGTGAGGATGTTGAGGATGTATAAGGAATTGTGAGGGGACACAGCTGGGACAGCTGAGCCCAAATGACCCAAGGAATATGCCAATCCCATACCTTAGGGTGCCATGCTTAGCATGTTAATCTGGAGGAAGAAGAAATAAGGGGAGGAAGTTCAGAGTCATGGCATTTGTCTTGCCAAGTCATGCTTATGCAGGATGGGGTCCTGCTGTCCTGGAGATGGGTAAACACCTGCCTGCCTGTGGGAAACAATGAATGAATTCCTTGATTTGCTTTGCTTCTGTGTGTCACTTTTACTTTCCCCATTAAACTGTCTTTACCTCAACCCATGAGTTTTTACTTTTACCCTTCCAATTCTCTTCCACATCCCACCACAGAAGAGTGAGAAGGTAGCTGTGGGGTGCTTAGTTGCTGACTGCAATTAAGCAGTCCTTCTTTGGACCCAACATGGGGCTCAGAAAACTCAGATTATGACAGTCTAGATTGGAATGTGCTAGGGAAAACTCAGCTGTTATGGCTGTTTAATTATTAACCAGCAGGCTCTAGTGCTTGCCCACAGGGCTCACTTGCCTGACTGTGTATTGCAATCCAGTGCTTGTTGGTGGCTGTTTGTAGCTCTGTGCTTCTTATCACCTCACTCTGCTATGCCTGGGAACGTTTTGATAACGGCAACAATGTGCCTGGGCTGGCAGGTGGCCAGGGCATTGCAGCTGTTCATTGCTGTACTGGACAGGTTGGAATTCCACTATGAACTTGAGTCAAAGGGACTGTGACCTGTGAATGAGTCCACAGTACAGGGGAAGAGTGTGAGAAGTCCTTTCCCTGAAGAAGAAGGAGGGGCAGGAGGTGGTCAGGTGATGAAGCAGAGATTCCTCTGAAACCCATGGTGAAGCCGTGGTCAGGCAGGCTGTCCTTCTGCATCCCGTGGAGGTCCATGGTGGACCCTGTAATTGCAATAGCAGGAGCCCCTCGTTTCTAGCCAGGCTAGAAGCAAAGTGAGGAGTTCATTACACTGTTAAACCCTTCAATCTGGCATAAAATACCCAGGGGTGAAAATTATAATGGATGGGCCTTTAAATTGTTGTAACCCATTGTTTGAGTTTTGCTTACAGAAATTACTGTAATAAGAACCACATGAACCAATGGAGTACAAGTCTTACAGTAAACAGTGCAAATGCAGCAGTGACTTGACCTGAGCTGTCTCCAGGCCGCAGTACCACACCACACACCTCTCCTCTCCTATCTTGTCCTGAGTGACCAGCAGAATAGACAGACCCCCAGCTCATGGGCTCTGAAATGAATTCACTTGATAGTCTATGGATATATGTTGACATTTGAGGGGTTTTTACAGAGGGTGTCCATAGACTAAGGGAATGATATCTGTGTATTGTATCAAAGGATGGGGAGGGGAAGAGGGTTGCCAATTAGATTCTATTAAATCATGTACAGCATGATGTAAATTGTGTGAAGTAAGGAGCAGAGAATGTACTGGGTTTGATGGGTAGTTTTCTTCACAGTGGCTAGTATAGGGTTGTGTTTTGGGTTTGCACTTAAAACAGTGATGGTAATATAAAGCATTTCCTGTTACTGCCAAGCAGGGTTTCCGCAGAGACAAGGCCTTTGTTGCACCACCAAGCAGGGGGTACAAAGGAGTTGATAGGACACTGCCAAGACAGCTGGCCTCAATGGACTCAAGGGGTATCCCACACCCTGTGGCATCATGCTCGGTGTATAAAGTTGGGTGAAGAAGGAATCAAGGGGGAGCGTATTTGTCTTCTGAAGTCACTTTTATGTGTGATGGAACCCTACTTGCTTGGAGATGGCTGTACACCTACCAGCCTCTGGGAAGTAGTGAAGGAATTCTATATTTTATTTTGCTTGTATGTGTGTCTTTTGCTGTATCTATTAAGCTGTGATTATATCAGCCCAAGGTTTTCTGCTTCTACTCTTCTGATTTTCTTCCTGGTTCTGCTGGAGGGGGAGTAAGCAAGCAGCTGCATAGAACTTAGTTGCCTGCTGGGCTTAAACACACCTCTGAAGTCTTAAACTGTTGTCTCATTTTTAAATACACTAATCTACCTCTCTCTGATAAAGCTTTCTATGAAGCTGCTCACTGACAGTGTTATGTATTCTACCTCCCCTTATTTTTCAAACTCTCTGTTCAGCTTCTGCTCATGTGCTTGCTCACAGAAGTAAAGAAGTACATAGAAATGCCCCTCAACCTGCTTTTGGGATTTAATTGGAGGGTTTTGTCTCAGTGTTTAGCATCCACCATCTTCTCCTCACCCAAGAAGATGCAGTTCATAGCAAAATGCCTGTGTTTCCTGTCACATTCAAAATTATACAGCAAATGATTGTGTTTAGACAGCATTAACCATTCAGATGACATCACCAGAGATGGCTAAAGGAATATATGCATAATGCTAATGAAATCTCTCTCAGATTCTTTTTCTTTTTAATTCTTTTTAATAAAGCAAGCTTATATATCAGAGCAAGACTGGTTTGTTAGTGTTGAAGTGGTTTGTTTGTATAGGTTTCAGGAGGTTTGTTTGGAAAAATTGTAATCAACATGCTTTTGATTAGCATAGCTAAGAGGACTTTCGTTTAATGAAATGATTAGTTGATTCACCCAATATGCAGCCACACTAACAGCTGCTTTAATGGAGACAAAAGATTTTTCTTCAAATACAACCTTATCTCATTAGCATGAAGCAGTACCCATGGATACATGTTAATTATGAGGTTGATAAGAATATGTAAGGGCAGCTAAACCTGGTGCCAGTAAAATTTATGGAACAGGTTTTTTAGAGTGTGCTCCCATGGCATGTACAGGACAAGCAGGTGATCAAGCCCAGCCAGCAAAGGCTTAGGAAAGGCTTGATCAGCCTAATCTCCTGCAATTACAAGGTGACCCACATAGAGCATGAGGAAAAGGCTGTGGATGTGTCTGCCTGGACTTCAGCAAGGCCTTTGGCACTGTCTCCCACAGCACACTCCTGGAAAAGCTGCAGCCCGTGGCTTGGACAGGAGCACTCAGTGCTGTGTTAAGAACTGGCTGGAGGCCAGGCCCAGAGAGTGGTGTGAACAGTGCTGCATCCAGCTGGGGGTCAGTCACTAGTGGTGTGCCCCTGGGGTCTGTGCTGGGGACAGTGCTGTTTTACATCTTCATTGATGATCTGGGTGGGGGGATCAAGTGCACTATCAGTCATTTTGTAAATTACACCAAGTGGATCAGGGCAGGAGGGCTCTGCAGAGGGATCTGGACTGCCTGGATCCATGGGCCAAGGCCAGTTGTATGAGGTTAGACAAGGCCATGTGCCAGGTCCTGCACTTGGGTCACAGTAACTCCATGCAGAGCTACAGGCTGGAGAAGAAGGGGCTGGAAATCAGCCCAGAGGTAAAGGGCCTGGGAGTGTTAGTCATCAATGGCTGAACAAGTACCAGGAGTGTGCCCAGGTGGCCAAGAAGGACAGTGACATCCTGGCCTGTACCAGAAATAATTGTGGCCAGTGGGACCAGGGCCTACACCCCGGTACTTGGTGAATCCACACCTCATGTCCTGTGTCCAGTTCTGGGCCCCTCCCTGAGGTGCTGAAATGTGTCCTGAAGTGCTGAAGAGAAGGGCAACAGAGCTGGTGGACGGTGTATAGAGTCAGGTCTACAGGAGAGGCTGAGGGAACTGGCATTTTTAGCCTGCAAAGAAGGCTCAGGGGTGACCTTATTACTCTCTGCAACTACCTGAAAGTGGGGGGTCATCCTGTTTTCCCAGGCTGCTATTGAGAGGAGGAGAGGACATAGCCTCAAGTTGTGCCAGGGGAGGTCCATATTGACATCAGGATGGATTTCTTCACTGAAACGATGGTCAGGCATTAGAACAGGCTGCCCAGGGAAGTGTTGGAATGACTGGATATGGCAATTAGAGTAGTGGTCTAAATGACAGGGTGGTGGTTGGTCAAAGATTGCATTTGGTGGTCTTGAAGGTTTTTTTCCAACCCTGATGATTCCATGATTGTGATGTTGTAGCTGAATTATTTAACGAAGGCTATTGAAAATGAGCAAAAACAAGAAGCAAAATAATTAATCAGATCCGTCTGAGCTAAATACAGCTTTAAATCACTTTAATAAATGATAATAATCAATTTCTTACAAGTTACATCACCCGGAAATCTCAAACATAATTGCTTGATTCTTGCATTACATCCTGTTTGAAAATGGAGGAATAGTGCAATTTCATGCTAGAGCCCTAATAAAGCCTTCTGCCTCCTTAAAAATAATTATATACTATCATTTTCCTTTTTATTATTTATGCAATACCATCTGTAAGCTAAAGGCTATATAAATACAGATTTTGGTAAATAAATGCAATTTAATGGTAAATGGAAACTACACAAACTTTTAAAATCTCAAGATGACCAGACAAAAGATGAAAGGTAAAAAGGTACAAAACCTAAACACAGTACTTCAGATGACTTCAGACAAGTACTTGCCAGGTCACCACAGACCGAGAAGTAAAAGCTTGAGCTTCTGTGGGGGAAGAGTAAAAAAGATGTATTTGTGATATGAGACAGAGAAGAATGAGGGAGAGATAGACACACACAGGAAAGCAGGGTTCAGTGCTGAGCCTGAAGGATGTATCAGGGGGGTGATGTGTCAAGAGACCCTGTTAAATGACATTGCAAATGCTCTGTCATTAGAAATACTGAACAGACCAGGAACTGGCTTTTCTGGCTGTTGTGCTGCCAGATATCTTGTAAGAGTTTGGACAGATGGGTTTCATTTCCCTATCTGCAAGCACAGACGGTGAGTATTCTTGATGCACTGCCACTTCAGATCTCCTCTGTTGGTTGCTGCCCTCTCCCATCCCTCATCTTGTGCTGCGACCACTTCAAACGATTCTGTGTTTCCAAACAGAAGCCAGTACTGCAGGACCTTGACTCGTCGACGGAGGCTCGACAAAGCTGTGTTAATGCATGAGCGCAAGTCAGCAAGGAGCAGAAGTGTGCAAAGCCTTTGTGGAAGCCAGACGGCAGTGTTGGCACATGCTCTGAGGCACAGGCAAAGCTGCTGCTCAGGGCTTGCACAGTGGGCTCTAACTGTGCAAACTTACAGCAATCAGGCTTCCACCTCCCTTTTTTTGTCATCTGAACAATGTTTAGCATGTCTGAAACTTCAGCCTCAAAAACAACAACCACGAAAGGGGTGCTCTGGGCATAGGGCAAAGCAGCAGCCTAAAATGCACAAATGAAGTTCCCAAAGCTGGAAAAAACCACACCATTTTCCTTACCAGTTAAAGGTGTTTTCTCCCTTTGATTCAAATTTCTACGTGCAGCAGAGGTCCATCTGAACAGTGACATACCTCTAAATGAGCTTGTCACTAAGAGAAAGTTAAAGTTTTTCAAATGGCTCTTGATGTTCAAATGAAGGAAGGCTCTGCCACAAACACTGGAAGAGACAAATGGTTAGAAAGATAAAGACCTTCAAAGACCATATGTTGCCCCAAGCAGCTGTAAATCGATTTTACTGTGGTTCAGTGAGTTTGGCCTGCTTTTAATGGTTCATTTGGCAAGTTGTTGCTGCAGCGATTTGTAGTAATAATATTGTCATAATAATCCTTTAACTGGATACAGATGTGTGGCTATTCAGGATTGCTCTAAAAGTGATTTCTGGACTTGGTGAGAAGGAAAAACACAGACAGTAAGTTCCTTTAGTTCCTTCCTCTGTGGTACACATCACACTTAAGAACAGAAGGACAACAGTCACTCTAGGGAAGAGGAAACCTCCACTAATTTTGCAGCAGCTAAGAGCACAACATTGCCAGCAGATAAAGACAGCATTTACTTTACTGCATTTCTAATGTGTGTTACTGATTACAGCCATTAAGAGAACGTATTTTTACTCAACAAACTATTTTTTTGTTTTCATAATTCTCCATTGCAAATGATATAAATATTTTGATTCTATCCTTGCACTGATTCAAGTAGCAAAGTAATCAAAGTTACTAAAATGATGAACTGCAATTAAGACCATATATTGTTGTTTATCATGAACCAAAAGCTCAGCGCCAGCATTAGAGCACAAAAGAAAAAAAATTTAAACCCAAACAAGTGAAATAACTTGCTGGTTATGTAGCTTGATAATCATATCTTACCATTTTTTATCAGCTGCAGTCATCCTGCTGTCACTCCACATTGCTGCAAATTCTCTCAAACACAGGAAAGCACACCCTATGTTCTCTGTTGTCATTTTTCAGATTGAACTATGGGTGTACACTACATTTTGCAGCAGATAGAGATACCTATTGCAAGAAGTAGCACAGTCTACTTTTCAATTCCTTCCCCTTTTCCTTTCTCTAGAAGATTAAATCCAAAATCAAATCAAATCAAATTATTCAAATCAAATCACAAATTAATACCCTGACTGGGGCGAAATAATCTCATCAAAGTAAATAAAAGCATACCATTTAAAAAATCATGCTTTGTGTAAACGTCTGCAGGAGGCTTCAGATCCTTATCAGACATGAAGCTTCCCACAACTATGATAGTTGTCCCCAGTGATTTCAAAGTAACTGTTCACATGCAAAAGCATGTACTGAACTTCCATGTTCAGGACATAAGGCCAATTAATTCACTTTTAGCTACGAACAAGCACCAAACTAAAATCCTTTCAGGGCTGCTATTCATTATGAGTATTTGTGTATCACTACGTGGTACCGTCTAAATAAAAAATTCACACAGCTTAAAGGAACGAGTTTTGTTTTTATTTTGGCTCAGCACGTGTTGTAGATGAGGTGCGAATGACTGTCAGGCCTGTACCTGTGCTCCCAGCCCTATCCCGGACGCTGTGCCTGCAGCCGCTCGGGACACAGCAAGATTCCAGCATCGCGCTCAGACGGGC
>PYHW01009287.1:33197-44625 GCA_013186435.1 Turdus rufiventris
ATTCTCACTCGAGAAATCCATCAGTAAGAATCCTCCTCAACTCCCCTTTTGCAGCAGTGTGGGACACATGGGTTGAGGTAAAGACAGTCTAATGGGGAAAGTAAAAGTGACACACAGAAGCAAAGCAAATCAAGGAATTCATTCATTGTTTCCCACAGGCAGGTAGGTGTTCACCCATCTCCAGGACAGCAGGACCCCATCCTGTGTAAGCATGACTTGGCAAGACAAATGCCATGACTCTGAACTTCCTCCCCTTATTTCTTCTTTCTTTTTATTTCTTCTTCCTCCAGATTGTCATGCTAAGCTTAAGGTATTGGGTCATTTGGTGTCAGCTGTCCCAGCTGTGTCCCCTCACAATTCCTTGTGCAGCCTCCTTCCCTCAGCCTTCTCACTGGTGAGGCAGGTGAGGAGCAGCAGAGGCCCTAGCTCTGTGCAAGCACTGCTCAGCAGGAACAAAAACATTCTTGTGTTATCAACCCTGTGTTCATCACAAGTCCAAAACCGAGCTACATCCCTGCCATTGTGAATAAAGTGAACAATAACCAAGCCAAAACCACTACATAGACCATCCTCTTCTCATTCTTAGATGTTTGCATAAATGATGACAAAGCCTTTTTTCAGGGGTGCCTCACCTGATCTGAAGTGCTGTATGATTCTGGTGCCTCCGTATGGATATGCCTCTGGTTCAAGGTGAGCTGCAAAGTTATGCCTACTGGCCTCCTCCCCACACAGCACCCACCCCAGCACCCAGAGGGGAGCTGATGCTGCATTACCCATGGTCTGGCATCAGGCACAAAAGATGGCTGGTGCCCAAAGGAATATCTGAAGGTTTAGTTTTGGATTATGGGATTAAGCCAGAGCTTAATTTTCTCTTTATCTTACACCAGATAGGGAATGCCGGTTGGGAGCAGACAGTGGAACCAGTATTTCTACCTGGGCCTAGGGTGCGAGCATATTAAATTGCCATTTTCAAGATGTCCTCCTGACTCTGTGCAATAGCCACAGAGGCCAATGCAGATGCAGCTACCCTCCTTCTCTTCCTCAGCTTTCCCACTCTCTTGTGTCAGTTTTCTTCACCACCCTGTCCCCTTCTCCTTCCTCCTTAGTGTCTGCATGACATATGGCTTTAGCAGACTATCATTAACCTGCAGCACTACAGAATGCTGGTGCTTTCTTAACAACCTGCCACTTTCTATTTTTACAGTTGCTGAAGAACAGGCGCCTCAGACCAAGCTGAGGGGCTGACCTGTTATGTACTGATCTTGGCTGCTGTATCCCTGCACAAGTTTTGTTCTGCTGGTGCTTCAGAGATGGCTTGGGCTCCAGGTCGTGTCTCTTCAGAGTGTGGGCCCACTGTGAATTTGTACAATAAGACATCTAAAAGGGTAGAAGTAAACTTGCACTTTCAATTTTCAGGTATGCATACGCAAATGAACATGACTTTGAAACTTGAAGAGAATGGGGGTTTGCTCTGCTTCTATATTTCAAATTCTCTTCTTGCCCCAGTCTCATCTATTTTTTCTCCTGCTTTCACAAGTGCTGCAAGAAATGAGCTAACTTACTTGTCTTTAAAACACAACAAATAAGATGTGGCACAGCATGAGTGTGCTTGTGCTCTCCATGTAGCTCCCTGCTGTAGCTTCAACTTGTTCACATGGCTTTTTAAGCAAGAGTATGATAATGGTTTGTATCATACGAAAAATAAGGACCCTCAATTTTTGTCTCACTCAATCTAGATTACCTTTTCCTTATTTAGTGGCTGTATAAGCAAATACTCACCATATTAGTTTCATGTGATTGCTTTCTGCTCAATGATTATTATCTCTATCTAGTACTATGCCATGCAAATTTGGATGGAGGGCGTGTAGATTTTTACACTCAGCATTTAGCAGCCAGTTTAATCATGTGTCCACGGTAAAGGAAAGCACATGTGATTATATTTGTAAACTATCTTTTTGTAAATATCAAGAAAAGTAATTTACCTCAGAATTAAAAAAAATAAGAGTCTTAAAACTGTGCAATTAATCTAGCTGGACACCTAACTTTCCAAACTCCAGGAATGCTACAATTAAAGAAATTAAATGAAAAATCAAACTGTTAAGTCTTCTCAAATCACCAAGTTCCATCTTAAAAGGCTTCTCAAATATCTAAAGCTCAAAACATGTAGATGGTACCTTTGTGGCTGAAAACCCTTGGGGGTTTTGCAGCAGTGTTTAACTTCTAAACTCTGAAACAGAGGAACATAAGGCATAGTACCAGATTTCAACATTTTATATATTCTCGAGTGAAAGTTGCTTATATAACTTAAATGTGCAGTCCATGCCTTGCAGCATCAGCCTGACTCTCAGAACTTACCAGAGTTATGGAGCGTGCTCCCAAAACCAGGCTATTCCATATTGGCTGTTTAGATGTCTAAAGTACATTTAATTAAAAAAAAAAAAAAAAAAAAAAGGAAAATTAATTAAATGGACAAGTGGCTGCTTACCTGGGAATACTCTGTGCTTGCAGAGAGCTGCAGTTTGAGTGGAACCTCATAATTTGTTGCAATTTATTTCTTTCATGACCTGACCATTTGTAGGCAAGTACAAAAAGGGCTTATTTTTTCCCTTTCTCCATCTGCAACATAATGATGTGGCATACAACAAAAGCAGTATTTCCACCGCATACAGGCAGCAGAGCAGGGAGACCCAGAAGCCTTTCTGTGTGCAGGGCTCAGCTGTCAAGGAAGCAAGACAAGATGTGAATTATGTTTGTTATTCTCTCCCTTATGGTCTCTACTTGACCTGGCTAATCCTCTTCATAAGAAACTGCTGTTAGAGTAGCATGTCACTTCAATTCCTGTTCACAAGTGTTGGTGGTTTTTTTTCCGTGACATAAGGACAGATAATTTGGGGGTAACTGGCTAAGGCTTCTAGAGAAAACACATTGCCCTTTCTATTTCTGTACAAGTTCCCAGGTAAATTTTTCAGTGCAGGATTCTGCTATTGTCTCACACCAGTTCCTACAGTCCTGGGTTGAAATGCTTTCTTTTGACTTCATTCCACCAGCGAAAGCATGGGTTGACTTAGTGGTGTTCACATCTGCCATGCACCTCTTTTTCCAAGGTTCCCTTTTTCTACGCTCAGTGCTGTGTGCTCTGAATACATTGCAATGAAGGACCAGAAAGCAACAACTTTGTAAGTTCTGAAATGCCTACAAAAAAGGATTTTGTAAGTGATGTCCTTCTAGAATCCTTCTCTGAGGAGAATGGAGTCATTGCTGGTTTTAGTGCTCCTCTTTTGAGGCATTAGGTTTAGTTATTGTATGGACAGGCTGGAAGTTTAGATGTGACCTAAGAGGACAATATGAAATCCTTGGAAGGTTAGAAGTTCTCCCTATGTGGTTTTATCTAATAGTGAGTGTGGAAGGTTTTCAGTGCTGTCCTTGCCTATCTGTGAAAGCATACTATATAATTTCTTCCCTTTATCAGGATTGTTGGTTTTGCTTTTTCCTTCTCACCTTCCTGCTTTTGTACATGGCTGCTGCTCCCAATGCAGCTTGCCTCTGCTTTATACAACCTCTGCTGTATTACAGTTCAAAACTGCCAGCAGTCTTGAGCAGAGGCAAAAGCAAAGCACATCCTGGCCACAGAGCAGTATTGCTGCATGGAGTGTCTTTGAAATAACAACCTTGGTTTCTCCCTTTGCTTAACAGTTTCTGTTTCAGGCCCTTTTGACCCAGTTTTCTCATAGCTTGAGAACTCATTGCTTGCTTTACTGTGTGTCTGCAGTATGGCTCACTCTGATTTCCACTTGACTTTTCCAGTTTAACTTGCATGTTTGCCAACAGCCAACCAAAGGGCAGGCACTGAATGTGTTTAAGCTGTCAGGTTGCTAATGTGGGCACTGTGTGGCCAGTAGATGTGCATCCCTGCAGGAGCGTGAGGAATGACAGGAGGATGTATAGCTGGATGGTAGAGCCAGTGCATTTCAGAGCTTGAAGGCTTTGCATAGGACAGCCTGTACCAGGGAATATTAAATATTATTTCATGTTCAGAAATAAGTCTGCAGATCATGCTGAATTTCTTTCTATCTTCCCTTCCAATTGTTACCCAGAGAACTACTCAAGAGGAGCATGCAATTTTGCGAATATTCAGTCCCTTTGGTAAGTGACTGCATGGTGTACATACTTGGTCTTTTTGATTATGATTCTGGCTTAGACTCTATATCTCCTTTCATGTCCAGGAGACTGACTCTATGTTTTTGCTTAGACAGTAATAATAAATTTTCTTTTAAAACAAATTTTATTTTATTTTCCCTTAGAACATGATTATTTTGTTAAGTAAAATAGCTCACTAGATTGTGAGAACTGGATGGCTTAAAGAAGTGGTTGTGGAAGCTAAACCTTTGCTTTCTGAGTTTCTAACTCAATTCCCATTCACATATTAGTGAGCAATGCTGCCATCTGACAGCTGCCTGCAGCTCACATCAAGATGAGATGGTTGCTTAAGACCAGTCCCTGAGACTACAGGGAACGAAAGGAAAGAAAAAAAAAAAAAGAAAGATCCTCTAATCTCTACTGCAAGTCAGGACCCTGTGGGCACACTTTGGCCAAGAGCCAAGAACAGAGACAGGAGATGCACACAGAGCATCTGCCTGGAAAAGCTCCTTATCTCAGTGAGTAAACTGGGCCCCTCCTTCACAGGTGAGGATGTGACTCATGCTTCAAGGTGTTTTGCAGCAGGGATGACCTGACTAGCCAAATGGTAGTCCTAAGATGTGGGATGTACTAGGTGCTTTCTGTTAGCTGAGAGTTTGCCGAAGATAGCAATTTTTCGCCAAAAGCCAGCACCAGTAAGCTGCCGACAGATGCATCTCCCGACTCCAAATGCCCCATCTGCCTGGACAGATTTGACAACGTTGCATATCTAGATCGCTGCTTGCATAGGTTCTGCTTCCGCTGTGTCCAAGAATGGTCAAAAAACAAAGCAGAGTGCCCGCTGTGCAAGCAGCCCTTTTTTTCCATTTTCCACACAATTCGTGCTGAAGATGACTTTAAGGAGTACATCCTGAGCCCTTTAGAAACCAGCTCCTTTGCCAGCCCTGATGGCCGGAGATTTCGTTATCGCACCACCTTAACCAGGGAACGGCGCGCGCACAGCTCCCCTTCCCGAAGGATGCTGTCGCCTCCGGATAACGGGATGTTGTTTGAAGGGCTGTCGAGTGAGCCAGTGCGACACAGGCACAGAGAGATTCAGCAGATGATCAGGAGGCTGGCCTCAAGGAGAAAGGCGAGCGCAGAGGGCAGATCTCTGCGCCAGATCCAGGAGGAGGACATGATCAGCTTCCGCAGGGCTCTGTACCGCACGGGCGTGCGCATCCGCAGCATCCAGGACGGCGGCCGATACCGAGAGATTTCGGCAGAGTTCTTCCGCCGCAACCCTGCTTGTCTTCACCGCTTGGTTCCTTGGCTGAAGCGAGAGCTTACGGTCCTGTTTGGTGCCCACGGATCTCTGATCAACATTGTGCAGCACATCATCATGAGTAACGTCACTAGATACGATCTGGAGAGCCAGGCCTTTGCTGATGGCATAAAGCCGTTTCTGCTAGATCGTACAGAGCACTTCCTGCATGAATTCATCAGTTTTGCTCGTTGTCCTTTTAACTTAGAAGCGTACGATCAGCATGCCAATTACGACTGTCCTGCACCATCATATGAGGAAGGAAGCCACTCAGACTCCTCAATTATTACAATATCTCCAGATGTGGCGTACCCACAGGGGCCAGATAATAGCTTGTCTGTGCCTGGGCTTGGTCAGGCTCCCTGGGATGATGAAACTCCAGGCCCTTCCTATTCCATCTCAGAAGAGGCTCGCGCAAGCATAGCTTCTCCTCTGGAGTCATCAGAAAGTTCTGATGAGGACTCTGCTACAGGGAATGGAAGAGCCAAACTGCAACCTGAGTTACAGGCTAATGCTGACTCAAACGACAGTGGCTCTTCCTCAGACAATTGTGTCATTGTTGGGTATGTCAAGCCGTTAGCTGAGAGGACACCAGAAGTGGTTGAGCTGTCCTCTGACTCTGAGGATTCCATCAAGGAAGAGAGAAGGGAAGATGTCAAGAAACAGCGACCGGTCCAGTGTCACAGCTGGAGTGACAGTGAACCAAGCAGGAGCTTCTCACCACATTCCCCAACATACAGGGAGGATGTAGGAATTTGTAGAAGACAGATACAGGGTCATTAAAAGATCATGTGAGCTTTTCTTCTTTATAGCTTGCCTGTCTTCAGAATATTGCCAATTTCATACCGTGATTTCAACTTACTAAGAAGTTGCATATGCCTCCCAGGAGATAATAAGATTGGAATGACTGAGCTGGGAAACATTGGAAAAATATTCAGAAATGCCTGTATTCCAGGAAACAGAAACTCTTCTGTGAAAATGTCTTTTCAATCAACTGTAATTACAGCTGTCCACTGATAACCTCAGGGCCGGAATGAGACATTAGATTAATGCCATCAGGTGTGCTGGACTTCACAGCCAGACTGATTTAATGAGTTGCCTCAGAAGGTGTTATAACGGATGTGAGTTAATCTCCTCTCTGTGTGACTGGATCTCATTGTTCGAAATCAAACTGCCTAGCCTGGCAGATAGTGCAGCCTGGAACATCAGCTCAGCAAGCAAGGCTAAGCCATTGGAAAGAATTTTTTCTAAAGGCAGAGGTGTTTGTTAATTCTTTAATTCATGAGGACTTTAGAGGATGGCTGCCCAGTGTTCAGGACAAACAAAAGCAAGGTTTGTTACAGTATTGATCTTCTCTGGGTGAAGAAAGAGAGCAGGAAGCCCTACCTCACATGATGTTTGCCTATTCCCTCACTCCTGTGTCCTCACATATTTTATTTGGATACATATTTCACATGCCAGCTTTCCCTTATTAATGGTTAGTAGAAAACACATTTCACTCTCAGATAAGTGTTCCTGACATTTCCTTCTTATGCTAGGTCTGTCCTGACACAGGAAAAGTCAGCATGGAACTTCTTGTGTGCACTGGAGTATTTGGGAGTGGAGTGATCCTGAGTCAGTGTTGGGAAATAGAGGTATGAGATGATACTTAAAAGCTAACAATACACCCTTCTGTTCAACTTAGAGTCCTACTGCAGCATCAGAAGACTGATAAAAAGAGGAAAAATGCAAGGGTGTTGATTTTTGCACTGTCAGTTAAGACTCTCTCCAGGAAATAGAATATATTTGATAATACGCACTTTCGTAGATAGTTAAAGTGTGTTGGATTATGTTGGGCTTTGTTAGTGGTAAAAAAGTACCTTCTTGACCCTTTGTTACCTTGTTCTCACTATAATTTGAAACTTTTCACTGAAGCTCACAAGACAATTTTGAGGCATTTAGACAGTTTGTTTCAAGTTGCTGTTTTCACTGTCAGTAGGAGGATATAAAGTTTGTGACTGATGCATAACTCTTAGGGTGAGGCACCAGAAACAAGTCAAAAAGGCCAGCTGCAGGGATAACTTCCTGGTTATACTTCACATACCAAATGGTTTTCTGAAAATCAAAAGGCATAATACATGAAAGTAAAAATGTCTCTACTCTCACTCCAAGCACAGGTTACAGTAATTCCACAACTATAAGGCGCACCCTTTTGACTAAGTTTTTCCCCTGAACCCGGAAGTGCGCCTTATAGTTCGGTGTGCCTTATATGATCTACAAAGTTGCAAAATTTGCCAAATCCCGGGGGTGCGCCTTATAGTCCGGTGCACCTTATGGCCATGAAATTACTGTAATTCCATGTTATTCTCTTTGTCTCAATTCTGTTTAATAAAAGTCATGGTTTAAGGTTAATTAGTAAGTTTGTACATTTTGGAAGCCATGGAAAGATGAAGAGCAGCAAACAGATGAGATACTCAGGAGAGCTTCACTGGTTTTGAGGATGCGTCATCCCTGTGGCATGTCTCTGCCCTTTGCCCCTTATGAAAAATCCATTAATTCAGGTAACTTCTTTGAGAAAAACTTTTGCTTCGTAAGACAAAACCTCCACACTGAGTCTATGCAAGAAGTCTGTGATCTTTGCCTGACACAAACAGATTTTGTATGTGGCAAAAGGCTAGGCACTTTCAGGGACAAAAGTACAGATAATGTCCCAAATTCAGGCAGACATTACATCTTTTCCACCTTAAACTGCTTAAGCTGAAGTCACTTGATGCATTTTAGAGTTAGCGTTGCTCTAGTGCAGCTCTTACCCTTAGATGTTTATATTCTCATGCAGGAAGTAAGTGTTTTGGTGATTTATACCTGATTCACATTTTTAAGTCACTCAGAAGAAATTTGAGGACAGAGCATTGAGTAAAAATTCACTGGGCCAGACTCATCTGGCTCATAGATGAAGACCAAGACCAAAACCAATCTTCTGGCAAAAACTAGACGTCCTGGGATGAAAACCTAGCTGGCCAATTTAAGGTAGATATCTTGTTCTTGGATGGCTATAAAGACACAATGTCTGTTTAGGTTCTAATCAGTTTCATACTAGAGTAATTCAACTTATTCATGCAGGCATGAGAAGACAATGAAGTCCTTAAAATAATTATAGATTTGTAAATATGGAATATAAAACTAACTGTGTGTTAGTTTTTTATGCTGCTTGAAAACCTCATTCAAGGCTTTTAATAGCACCAAAGTACTATTTTTACACTGTAGAGTAAGAGTCTGTTGGTTCTGTCTTTCTTAACTAGCACTTCAAAACTTTTACTTTACTATATTTGAAGCAATATTGTGCGAACTCAGCAAAATCCTGATTTCAATTAGAGTTTTTAATTTTCAACTTGTGGCAAATTGTGCTTAAAGTCATTATAAATTTAACAAACAAGAAGAAACAGCCATTTTCTTTACTTTTTTTTTTTTTTTATTTTTTTTAGAGGTTTGACTTTGCTTCTACTGAGCCGATTGTGTCAGGAAACAGGGTCAAACTTTAGTTTGGTGGATATGGCTTTGTTTTTTAAAGTAGTTTCAGAAGTCTCTACTTTGCATTTTGCCCCTTGGGAGGGATGGGGGTATGTACCTGATTTGACAATTCTTGTCATTTGCATTCATATTATCAACTTTTTTTTTTTCAATTTGGGCTTTCACACAACATAGCCCAGAAAAAAGCATTTATTTTAGTGAAAAATATGACTGTGAAAATGTAAATTATCATCAGGCTACAGGTACAGCTTCCTGTCTTCTAAAACTAATAGTAACTCTGTTGTATGTGGCAACTGATGTTGTCCACTTACTTCAGCACAGAAGTTTTATACAGATGTCTAATGCATTACTTACAGTTTCATTATCTAACTTAAACAGCAAAAACAAGTTATGCTTGACCCTGAGGAAACAATGAAAGAACACATGCTTATTAATAAGAATTCTACTAAGCTATTTTTACAATTGCTTCCAAAACTAGAAGTATGTACTCTTCAAATGAGCTCTTTTCCCAGAAGCTGTTTAGAACTGTGGCTGCAAAAGATAAATTGGCCAACAACAAGCTGAAGCATGAGCGAAGTAGTTTTGAGATGTAGTTATGTTCCTTTCTTCCTCATGGGTAAAGGCTTCCTAATAAAGAAAAATTGATAGTGACATTGACTTACTCATAGACTATCTGTGGGTGAATCTTGCACAGAAAACACAGCCAGTTTATTCTAGTCTACCGATATCAGTCTTAAGAAAGTATGGTTTTCTGAGATTTTAATATTTCAAGAAATTGCAAATTATCTTTACTATCCATTCAAATGCAAAGGTAGTGATGTGAGACACAACCACTTTATAAAGCATATGAAATTACATATTTTTACACAGATTTTGACCTAATACATATTAATATATCCCATTATATCTGGAATGGTAATGGAAGTTGTTTCTGAATTTCTAGGTCTGTCCTACCATTTATTGTAAAACATTTCTTTTTTTCCAAAAGCAAAATTCCCTATGCCAGTTTGGTTGTTTGTTGTTGCTTGGTTTTGCACTAGATTTTTTTTTTTTGCTAGAAGCCAAAATTAATGGACCATTCAGAAAGAAACCAGCTGTCAGGAAAAATACAAATCAATCATCTATGAGTGGCTGTTGTCCCCATGTGCTGACTTTTACTGGTAGACTAAGGGGAAAGGAAAAATATCTCCTCTTCTGACTTGCTTCATCTTGAGGAGGGCAGTTTGCCATTGCCTGCCCAGTAAAACTGTCTCCCTTCGTATCCTACCCTTCAGACAGGGTTGTCCACTGTCCATCTTGCTCAGATTTTTAAGTATCAGTCTCATTGTATTTTAATCTGGGATATCACACTGGGACACCACAGGTTTTATTTTCTCTTAATCTCTACGGTTCTCTACTGTCATCTATTTGTAGCCCACACTTTCCATCACAGCTGTAGCTGTGTTTCAGTACAGTTTCAGAACTCTTTAACAGAAACTATAAGTTAGCTGTGTTTTTAAATGCTCTTTAAAACTCTGGCCGGGGAGATGCTGTGTCATCACAGGAGGACTGAGGTCAATCACTAGCACTCACCTGGCTTGTGAGCACAGACAACTTTCTTACCAGCTCAGATCCTCAGCTTCTGCTCAGGAAAACAGGCACTGGTGTATTTCCCTTCACTTGTTGGTTTTGCAGCAGTATGCCATCTTTTGCACCACCACAAAAATTTGGCTGGCTCAGTGTTACATTTCCACCCAGCTCTAAGAACAGTTCCGTCAGACCTCCTTGAAACCTGAGATCCAGCCTAATGAACTGCAGTTATTTGAGGAGGAGTGGATTGCTGACACCTTTGTCACTAGGCTAAATCCCTCCATTCTTTTCTGGTGCAAAACCCTTCTCGCAGCAAATAAACTGCAGTAAATAAGATCTGTAGGCTACAACCTGATGTTGCATTGTCTTAAGCCAGGCATATTAACTTAATAAACTACCTTTATAATTGGTGTGTTTTGAATAGGTACCTCCTAATAGGTGCCATGTACCCAGGAATGGAAACAAGGACTGAAACATTAACATTGATTAGTTTAGTTCTTTTGAGGTTGAACACCCAAGCAGTGTTTCTCTGTGAAGACAGCCCAGCTTTACCAAGGCAAGGGATGCATTTTTGAAGTCATGGGCTTTCTTCTTGTAGTGGTGAGATGATAATGAGCTGCAAATTTCACGTAAACTGCAGTTTGGAATGCAAATAATATAAAAAACATTTGCAAGCATGTTCAGCTGAACTCTGCATATTGTCAAGACCTTGGCATGTCCCTTTGTATGCCATACTGTAAATTAGAATGTGATCCCCTGTGGAGAAACACGGTACTTGGGTCAATATCATTCCTGTAGTCTGACCCGGAAAACAGGTATATAAATGTCCCACACTGCTGCAAAAGGGGAGTTGAGGAGGATTCTTACTGATGGATTTCTCGAGTGAGAATAAAATCCAACCGCAGCAATATT
>PYHW01009287.1:63446-82288 GCA_013186435.1 Turdus rufiventris
AGCAAGCAGGGACAGCCTTGGCTGCGTGTAAGCTCTGCTCAGCAGTAAGGGAAACATCTCTGTATTATCAACACTGTGTTCAAAACAATTCCATAACACTGCCCCATACCAGAAATTGTAAAGATAAATTAACTCTATCCAACACAGCATCTCACCAGATCCCATAGACACACATGTTCAAGTTCTTCAGATGATCACAAACCTGATTTGTTACAATAGAGGGCACCTGTTCCCTTCAGTCCCAATCCATCAAGAAGGGGAAGAGAGGTTGCCACTGAAAAGTGAGGTAAAAATGTGGTTGAGTACCAAATTTTTGTGTGCAGCAGCAGAGCAGAAACATATTTCACCTCAAAGGAGTATTTTTTTCCTCTAGTTATGAACAGGATAGAAAATTCAACCATTTGCATTGTTGCTCAGTTGTGTTAAGTGGCACTTGCTGGTCTCTCGATTTCTAGCTTGGAAAGACAATTTTAACAATTGTGACATGCTTTCCTGGAACTGGGTGATTGTTTTCCCTTTCTATCCCCTCCTGCTGGAAGCATACAATCTTGTCTTGAAATCACTCACAAAGGGACAAATTGAAGACATTTAGTTCCACCTTTGTCCTGACATTTTCTGTGTTTTTCTGTCCACTAACAGCATTCTGTTCCAAAGTAGATGTTCCCTCTTCCACCTCAGTAAGCCTGTCGCTTAAATTTGAAGGGCCATTTTTACTCCCGCTGGATATTCTGACATGTACTTCAGCTCTTACAGCAATTTTCCCTTCCACAAATACCACTAATATTTACATTTCTGTGTCCTTTTTCTATCTCTGAAGGGCTGTTGATGAATGCAGCTTCAGGTAATTACTTTTCCCAGGCATTATAATTTGTTTTTCAACAAAAGAACAATTTCCAATTTTTTGAAAAACTATTCAAATGCACTAGGGGAGGTGAAAGAAGGTCAGAGAGCAGGAACGGATGGCATTGGTTACCAATATACTCATTACTTCATAAATTGCACTTTACAACATTTTAGTTATGTGGGACAGGCTTGCTTAAGGTTAATAATTTCTCTTCTTCCAGAATCTGGCTGATGGATAAAAGAAAAAGGCATTATTCATTCCAGCATGAGGACATAAAAGCTGTGTATCTGGATAACAGCAGATGGAAGGAAACAGCAAATTTTCACTCTGGAAAATAGGAGCTGCAGATGTTCCTGTCATTTCTCATACTACTAAGTGTCTATTTTGCACAGTGTCAGAAGCAGAAGTTAACTTGTGCTGGATAGAAGGTTTTAATTTTTAAACTTTTCAGTCAAGAAAGGTATTTGCAACAGAGTCCAAAACATTACTGTTTCAGCCCACTGTTCACTCTTCAGCAACAGGTGAGAGGTTCAGTGTGAATTTTACTTGGACAGTTTTCTGGAGGACAAGTTGAAATAATGATCATGGTCCATTACAAACTTTTTAATCTCAAACCCAATCCATTACCACTGACTTAAAAACTCTCTTCAGTATGTACTTCTACTCCCACTTTTACTCATCCTTCAAATGAAACAGTAAATACTTTAACTTGACTCCCCATTAAGTGTCCTGTAAGGCAGGAATTGTTCCCACTTACAAAATTATATTCTTGCCTCTCTGCGAGGCAAGTTGGAAATCTACAACCCAGAGGTGCTTCACGGATGTTGTAGTGTAGGGAAGGTAAATAAAACCCATGCTTTTCATGACCTGAGAAACCACTGAGTGTTTGCTAAATTGGCTTCTCTGAGTTTTCCAAGTTGATAGTATGAGGAAAATGAATCATGCTAATGGGAAAACTTAAAGAAACCATGGTTGCATGATTTAGGTTCAGAATGTCCTTTTCTGTTACCTTAATTTCTTGGAATCATTCTGGTATCACTCCTTTTTATCTCCCAGCATCTCTGCCCCAGGTGGAAGCATTTAGTCTTTTGTATCACTGGCAACCTGCCTGAAGATGCTGCTGCCTTTCCACATCCCCACCTATTTGAGATCCTTTTCTATACCCATTCAGCTGGTGGTGCTTACTTCAAATTACCATCATCGAAGTGCATCAAATCACAGGGACAGAACGTCACCATCACAGTCGGCAGGCCATGGATACCAAGGGAACCCCAACACCTATGTTCATTCTTGGGGAGGGAATAACATCAGGAGAGGCTTTATTCCTAAGGGCCACCTTCAGGATGAAATCCGGCTGCTGCACAACATCTCCTGAAGCCTTGCTCTCCACTGGTGCCTAACTTGGGAGAAGACTCTGGGCAGGACTGCTGCCTTGCTGTCTGCCCGGGAGAGAAACTACTTCGCAAGCCCCGTCCTCACCGAAGAAGAGTCTCTAGGAGCAGGGGCCCGTGCAGAGGATGCACACGCCGGCTTCCCGAGGAAGGACGCCCATCGGGGCTCCGCTCCCCTCCGCCCGAGAGGCAAAAGCTGCCCGGGGTGGCGGCAGCGGCCGCCCAAGCAGCGGTGGCCATCAGGTAGGGGCAGCCCCGGCGGGCCCCCGCGCTGGCCCCGCAGCATCCCGCGCCGGGCGGTGCGCCTACTCACGGCTGTGCGGGGCCCCGGCGGGGCCGGACGAGGAGGAGGAGGCGGAGACCGGGCCGGCGAACCCTCGTGGCAGCTGTCTCCCCGGCCGCTGCTGCTGGAAGTCCGGTCTGTGCACCGCCGGCCTGTGGCAGGGTTCGAGCCCCCCGCGCCCGCCGGCAGCGTGGGAGGGCGCGGCGCGGCTCCAGACGGACCAGTCGCTCCGACCGGCTCCGGGGAGCGAGGGAGCGAGCGCGGGAGGGAGGGAGCGAGGGAGGAGGCAGGAGGCAGGACAGCTCCCGGGCCCGGCCCGCCCTCCGTCTGCGGCTCCGGCGAGGGGAAGCCGAGGCGTGCCGGCTGTCCTGCGAGCCGCGCTGCCCGGGACACTGCGGAGGCTCGCCGGGCAGCGGCTGTGCTCTGCCCCGAGGGGCGCTCCGGGAGACGGCACCGTCCCCGTGCGCTCCAGCTGGATGGCGCGCACCCTGAGACCCGACGACATCAACCCCCGCACGGGGCTGGTGGTGGCTCTGGTCAGCGTCTTCCTGGTGTTCGGCTTCATGTTCACCGTGTCCGGCATCAAGGGAGAGACGCTGGGGGACATTCCGCTGCTGGCCATCGGGCCGGCCATCTGCCTGCCGGGCATCGCCGCCATCGCCCTCACCAGAAAGACCGACGGCTGCACCAAATGTCCCGAGAACATGCGTCCGTGCTGCAAGGAAGTCAGGGACCGGGATGTCGTGGAGCTGCTAAGGACCCCCTCGGACCTGGAGTCTGGCAAGGGAAGTTGCGACGAGCTGGCCCGGAAAGCTTACCGCAAGGACAGGAGAGGGCTGAGGGGAGAGGACACCGTGTTCATCTGTACCTCCGGCACCACCGCCCCTGCCACGGCAGAGGGCAAGAGCCTCACCCAAAAGGTGGAGCAGGAGCAGATGCTGAAATACCTGGAGAGCTGTTACCCAGAGATGCCAGAGAATGTCTTCGTGGGAGATGCCTCCACATACAGTGCCTTGGAGAAGAAGAGCTCTTCTCCCAGCAGGGACAGCGCTCCTTGTCCTGACATTGAAGACAACATTTTTGTGGCTCCTAAAGATAGTATCATTGTCTGCTCTTACAAGGATAACAGCCCTTACGACAGGTACTGTTGTTACATAAACCCCACTGGAGCCACCTCAGACCAGGAGACCATTGTGTGAAAGATGCATACTTTATATATGTGTATGTATACAAAAACTGCAACGCCAACATCTTGATAGGGGATAAGATAGATGACTGCATGGGACAATCCTGATACTATTTCAATCTAAAGTGGTGTGTGACTGATATTCAAACCTTTTGTGCCTGAAGTACGCTTTCTGTAAGTAAACAAGCATGTTTAAAGGTTAAAGAATTCAATTTTTCATTTTTGGACAAAAAGAAATGACAATTTTATTTTCTCCCTTTCCCTCCCTTTTATTTTCCTGCTGTATATTGTACCCAAGCCCATAGGCACACTGGCAGCAGGGCAGCAGTGGCTGTCAGCTGAGATCAAGAGCTGAATGAAACTCTGGAGCTCTCTGTAGGAAAGAATGTGGTGCTCTGTGGCTGAATAAGTTTTTGAAATACTGTCACTTTATTCTGTGAGGGATTGAGAGATGTCAGCATGAACTCTAACAGCTGGCTGATGTCAGGGAGTGTAGAAGTCATTTGTCTCCCTTTGTCCTGGCAGGATTTTGTTTTCCTTTGTGTCAAGGAATAGATGTCCTGACCCCATGGGCTCTCCTGAAAGTTTCCTAGGAACCAGATAGGAGAGTTTTCAAAGACTAACCCATCATCAATAGCATGAACATAGATGTGTTAGCTTGGTTTTCCACTGGTCTTGAGTTCACTGGAAGGTTTCTAACACTTTTGGATTTTAGACACATACTTGACAAGGGGAACGCAACACGAACACGACACAGTTCTTGCAGAGACTAGGAGCAGATGTCAGTGAACTCAGGTCTTCAAAATATATTTCAGTACCTCAAAAATTGCTTCAGGAATAGACTTCTGTGAGTTATGTTCAGAGTGGGATCTGACTCTTCTGAAAATGCCATTTTCTTGTGCCTTTTCTAAAATGACAGATACTTCTGTATGGGGAATGCATGGTGACAGTCCACTCAGGGGTCGCAAAGCCATGCTTTGCTGGGAGAATGACAGATGGTTTTTTCACAGCTTATGGATACATAGGAAGAAGATGTGAAATGTGTAGTGAAGACTAACCATTCAAACTCAGAGCCTTATGTTTTACATACTGAAATACAAATCCTGGCTATTCTGCCCAACACTAAGTTGCATGTTCCATGCTGTGCATAGACATCTTACCTGACCTCTACAGCGTAGGTTACAGAGATATGTTATACCACAATGTGCATGGTAAGCAGCTACTCTGAATGTTCAGGTCTTAGGGTAATGGTTGCTAAAGCATGGAGTAATTTGCTAGCATCTCACAAAGCCCCAGTTCCTATAAGCAAACTCCCAGAATGCCAAAAAGTTCCTGTGTGATGAAAGTCTTAATAGTTGTTCCTACTTAGCTGGTTTTGTCAACCATAAGTTGTACCAGAGAAAAACATATTGAGTTACCAGAGTAGGAAATAAGAAAAACAGCCTTTTGTTTGTAGCAACCTGAGATGTTCTGTAGAAAATTAAAAGAAATTTTGCACTTAAATGAGGCTTTCCATGCCCATGGAATTGTCTGGAAAGTGAATGTAAATTTTATACATATACTTATATGTGTATTTGTTGTGTTTGTTGAGAAATTTATGTCAAATTGTAATAGACAACCAGTCTTTGAAGATGTTTCCAGAAGAAGGAAACAATTTTCCAGCTAGCTTGGTGTCCTTCAGACCAAATAAGATGTTAACCCTTTGGCCAGATTTTGGTGGGACATCTGGATACTATTAGGATAAATTCAGAAAACAGTAGCTAGTTGAAGGTAAATCACCTATTTAGACAAAAACTCTGAATAGGTGATTACAGGCAGATCTGCTGCTCAGGCATGCAGCAACAGTGCTGTGGTAATAAATGAACACCTGCATTCTGTGCAGCCCAGGTTTCATCCAAGACCAGAGGAATTCCACAAAAACAAACCCTCTCCCTGACATGTTCAACTTTCACATAAAAGCACTCAGTAGTTGTCAGCAGCTTGCCTCCTACTTAGGCTTAGTCACTACAAGATCTTATTCCTCAATGTACAGAACAAGTCTTTAAGGGCACCAGGAATTCTTCTTTCATGGCCACTGAAGCCAACAGCTAAAATACTGCTGATGAACATGACGACCAACAGGGTCTTTTGATTCTGCTTCTCAGCAGAGCAGGGGTGCTCATCATCCCTGGAGATCAGACCCACTATGAGAAAACAGGCTACTGGGTCTTGCCTGCTGCCTTTGACAGGGTTGTGAGTAATCCTTTGCCTTGCGTAAGAGAGCAAGGCACCAGCCTGCTGGGAACCTAGATTTGTACAGTTCTGCATATATATATATATATTTATATATATATATATATAGGAAGCAGTCAATTTTTCCTTTTTGTCTAGGATTAGATGTTCTCTGTCAAAAGTTACATGGGCTTTTTCACGAGAAGACAGCAAACTTTAGTGATAAATGGAGTAGTAAATATATAACTTGATATACAGACGTGCAGATCTAAATCATGTGCTTTATTCCATTCTTAGTGTCAAAGCAAGAGAATCCTTGTATTCAAGCAAAGTTTAATGGGAGGGAAAACTTCCCACAACATATAAAAGAGGTATAAAAAAAATGTGTGTTTAAAATGTTATATTTACAGGTAATGTCATCCCTCCATTAATTCAACTAAGATTTCATAATAAAATACAACTTTAAGTAGTATTTCTAGGCTAATATACCATCATCCTCTAGATTTGTTTATTGAAGTGTGAGAATTTGAAATTAGAGAAATAAATTAGTAGTGCCTCTGAAACCTCATTCTTTATTTTTCATTTTTCCTGCTAGTTTTATAGAGAATGAAATGGAAATTGATTAATTTGGCCATTTAAAAAATATGAAATTTTAAATTTGAGAATGAAACGTTCAGATTTATTGTTTGTTTATGGGGGTTAGGTGTTAAGGTTTGGGTTTTTGTTTTTGTTGTTTGGGGGGTTTTGTGATTCTGTTGCTTTGGGTTTTTTTAAATAAAGTGACATTTTATAGTTTTGCCACTAGAAATCTAATGTATATTTGATCATAGATATCATGACAGCACTTTCAATTTTTTATGCAGATAACATACCCAGATCAGACAGCACCTGGGACTTTATTTTTGTTTGACTCATGTGGACACTGGAACTTGCGGTACCAGTCCTGATCTTAGAACAAGCAGGAATAATCATTTTGCTTTTCAGAGGCAGTTCTAGTCTGAATTTGGCTGCAGGATACCAAAGCTTGGGGTGTGATTCCAAGCCGTGACCAGAGATGAGACCTTCTTTCTGTTCTTGCTACTTTTAAAAACCTCTGGGTCAAATTCCCACTTCTTTCCTCAATGCTCTCTTCCAAACAATGCATGAAACTGTAGGGGAGCTCAGTTTTGGGGATAAACATCTTGGGGGATAAATGTCTTGTGAACCATGTATTGCTTGATCCTAAAGTTTGGGTGGGAGGGTGTATAAAGCATTAAATGGAAAAGAGCAATTTGGCATTTAGAGAAGTTCCTAAGATATATAACCCTCATTTTTGCAATAGCACTTACCATAGTGCTACAGTGTAGTTTATCTTCTTTTAAGAGACAATGGTCTGCAGACCAACAAAAGGCAATCTTGTGTTGCTTTGTTTAAATTTTTGTTGTCATAAGTAGCATTTTTACAGTCATACTAGATGATCACTGCATAGTCTTTAAAAGACAATTTGAAGTTTTAATCAGCATGCAGTTTGTCCTCCTGAGTGCTAAGCAATAGCGAGTCCTTCTGGCCTGGAACTGAATAAGCAAGAGGTGAGTGTGCTCAGAGAATGTCTCTGTGGACTGGCATTGTATTCTTGATCTGCATTCTGCAGAAATGTCATACTTTTGCAGAGGCAGTTTCTCCCCCTCTGATCCAAACTCTCTGCAGTTCTGGCTCCAGTAACTATTTATTATATTGTAATTACCAGAGTAACAGCCACTGTGACCCCCTCTCACCATCTCTGCTGCTACCAGACTTTGCAGAGTGAGCTCCTGGGTTTGGCCAGGGTGGTAGAATTTGACACTACATCATCCATCCAATCTAAGCTGTTATGTTGAGACATTCAGTTATATTGTCAGTTCTTGCAGCACAAGCTTGGGATTTTGCCGTGGGTTAGAGGTGGGCGACTGTCATGCCACCAAGCATTGCCAACCCGATTTTCATGTGCATGT
Organism: Turdus rufiventris; assembly: GCA_013186435.1. Classification (NCBI taxonomy): domain Eukaryota; kingdom Metazoa; phylum Chordata; class Aves; order Passeriformes; family Turdidae; genus Turdus; species Turdus rufiventris. The sequence goes on from PYHW01009287.1 coordinate 71,332, forward strand.
AGGGACTAACCTATTTACTTGCAGAGCACAGTCAGCACACAGGACCTTGACTCTCAGCATGTTGCCGGTAAAGCCATGGCATAGGAAACCTTTGAGTCCTGAGAGGTTTCTGTCTATGCTTCTAATATAAATTGTATTAAAACTTGCAGAGGAGTTTCCTAATAAGTAGGCTGGAGGTGCTCTCTTGATACACGGCATGGGGCATCAGCTGCAAAGTAGCTCATGCTGAGCCATTTCCCTTCTGCAGCCAGCCTGAACATGCAATCCCTACAGGGAGAACTGCCGGCAGGTTTGTTACTTCTCTGGTGGTATGTGCTCTTTCATGTCTGGAAACCACAGAGTAGATTGAGAAGTCCCTCTTCATGCACCCTGGAAAACTTTCATAGGTAAGCATTACCTTTAATTTGGCAGTCCCATCGATACTAGATGTTTTTACCGGACACATAGATTCAGCTTTCACTAGTTTTTAAATCTTTGTGTATTTTGTGTTCAGAACAGTTGCATGGATTAGCGTTGTGTCAGATATACAGAAGTGTTTATGCTTAATGTTATTACTTACAAACTGCACCCTGGATGGGTGTGTGTATATATGCTATACGTGTGGCTGCAAGGGCAGGTATAACAGAACACACAATCGTAGGAACATAGTCATTTGAGATCTCCCAACACCTTACCCAGCTTTTCTGCCTCAAATCTATTGCTGCAATTTAAAATTCCTTCTGTTCTTTAGGAGAAAAAACTTCTAAGAACAACTCTGTTGTGGCTCTTTAAGAACACGCAGTTCTTCCGACAGAGTTAAGACATTCCATGTCTGTGTTTCAGTATGGCCCCTGTGAAATGCTGGCAACCAAAATCTGAATTTTTCCAATGCTTTGCATTCAGCGTTTCCCCAAACCGCTGGTGTTTTGCCAATGAACCTTTAGTCAATTCTGAAAGATAGATTTCTAGCACTTTTTTTCAATCTGAAGTGTCCTTTTCACTCCTCAGGGAGTGAAAAAGGGTTAAACATTTTGAAAATCTGGCTCTGTACTCTCACATGTTCTAATGAGAGTAGAACAGGAAAGGTCTTCAGAAAACCAAAAGAGACCAAAAAGGCATCATACGCAGTATTTCATTGCTTTGTCAGGTTAACCGTGTTGAATTCTGGTCGCAAAAGTAGAATGTTTAGTACTGTTCCATGTGTGTCTTGTATCTTTGGTAGCTTACTCAGATGGCTCCTCAGGAAGGGACAGTGTATTTTCCTGCCTGAAGGCATGAACAAGAACTACAGGGAAAAAATTGCCATGTAGTGGGGATCCAATTTTAAATCTCATCAAAATACTTATCTTTACACAACTGTATTTTAGTGTGAAATGCAGTAATAATCAGCAGCTGTGCTCAGTCATGAACATAAGGATGCTTCTACATTAACTTCATATTTGGTACTTACTGGTAGGAAGTATTTATTTTGTTGCTGTTGAAACCCAAGGCAAATTGCACAAAGATGTAACACTAAACATTTCATGTACAGCTTCCAGGTCTAAATTAGTGCTGTATGAAACCTATTGAATCCAGTTTTTGGAATTTAGTTCCAAAAAGGATTGCCTATGTGTTTAAGACATAGTTAGTGAAGTGGAAAGATGGTGTACAAATAAGAAAGTGGGGTAGGTTGTTTTGCTGCGTGAACCAGAGGACTGTGGTTACTATGCTGTGGGATATTAAATAATATCATGTGGATTCATGGGTGTTCTTTGGAAGGCTTCAGTCATTAGGGTTCCCACACAAACAAATTTTAAACACCCACTCTGTCCCATTTCAAACCCTGGATGGTTTATATCTCTGTATCTGAAAGTGCATTTAAATTTAAACCAAAATTTATATTACGAGGAAAGGCAATTTCCCCATATTTTATTTGGAGAGAACATTTTATTGCAAAATATTTTATCTCCCAATTCCAATTTAGAATGTAAAAAATCTACAGTGCAATGTTTTATACTGAAGTGGGGAAGAACTGGGAGAGGAATTAAGAGGACAACGTGGTCATTAGTTGAAAAGCAGATGGTACTCAGCTGGAGTACAATCAGAACAATCTTGCATACCCTTGTCGTTTTACAAGTTTGAAAGGACAGCCCCAGAAAGACACTCTTAAAAAAACCAAAGATTTCAACTTTTGAGGTCAATTCAGATGGAATGTCTATTAATTTGTAAGGGTCTGGTAGGCGGGAGAGATGTTCTACAAGTTGGTGAAATCTCATACTAATCAGACATTGATTTTAAAAGGATGTTGCATCCTTCAACTTCCCAGTCAGGCTCAACACTTCCTGTATGGTTTGCAAAGGGCACCGGATTTCACTTCACTTTTATTTAAACAAATTAATTTCTTTAATTTGACTAATTTTCTGTACAAGGAAGCAGATACCTTTTCTGTTTGCAAAAAAACCCTCTTGGAATTGGAGAACCCCTACACACACCAATAACAAGCTAAGTAAAATATGTTTGCTACCTAACCTTGGGGATAAAGAATAACTTCTTGGTGGCAAAACACAGTCTTTTTCCCAATGACCATGGTTTGAATAAAATCTAGGAAGTTTTACACTTGGAAATACATTAATGAATTTTTGGCTTTACTTGTTGTGATTTTTTAAAATATTGTGATTATTCAGTCTGTTCCTCAATATTCCCGTTGAAACAATATAGTGAAGGTTTATCAATCTAATAAAAGACTTTCATAAGTCAGTTTTTGTGTTGCGTGTTTTTTATTTTTTTTTTAGTATTCCTGCCTGCATTCTCACTGCTAGGTAGATGGAGCTGCAATAAACAATAATCAGAATGCACAGTGGTTCCATAAAATCACCACTCAGTGAATAGAGTCTTAGTATACTCTGTATTATCTTGCACTACCTTAGTAAATGAATACCCACTGTGTGAAGTGATCTATAAACGTACATATCAGTTTCACTTCTTCAGGTCTATTATTACAATTGCTTTCCCATTTTCTGGCACAGATAAAATCATCAAGAAAAGGAAGAACACATCACCTACTTCTAGTACATAGTGCCATTTCAGAAAAGAATGCTTACTAGATAAGCTGACTATCTCCAAATTTGAGACGTGAATCTCTGTGGATTTAAAGCATCTCACAGATGAGCACTGTTCTGGTTATCATACTTCAGCTTTACCAGCTGATAAATACTTTCCTACATCTGAAATATGGCCGTTGCCATTGACTACATCTGTCAAAATGCCTGACATTAATCTTCAAATGCTTGTCAGTTGACTGAGGACACTTCTGTTTGTATCTGTAACGTTCACTACCATACTTCTATCTTCTGAAGTCAGTCACATCATCACAGTCATCAGACAAACTGACTATTGCTTGAAGTTGCAGGAAAGGTATGACAGATTCACCAGTCTATAGAAAATAATTCTCATTCTTGAGATGCTCTGGAGATGTTCAAGGAGAGGATCAGGAAGTAACAATAAAACTGAGGTAGGCTGACCTAGGCACTCTTTAGGCTGTGCCTCTTTTATAGAAAATTACTAGGCTCTAAGCCTCCTGAAGTCAGCAAGAGTCTCTGCTGTCTTCAGCAGAACTTGAATGCTACCCAAGGACTTCTCAGTGGTTAAAGCTGCCCATCCAGCAAGCTTGCTGTTAGTCATTCATCACTCATTTCTTTTTAGAAGATTTTAAACTCATAAGATACTTTTTAAAGATCTTTTAATTCTATAGACAACATTAAAATAAAGCAGAAGAGTTAAAACTGAAATACTATGGACAAAATATATACTTTCACACCCACATTTGATAAGGATATACACATTTTTAATAAAATGTAAACAAATGCAAACTCGTTAAGATAATACAAACTGTTTAATACATCATGAAGCACTATAAAAGAGCAGAGAATTTCTAGATAGCAATTGGATAAAGAAAATAGTTATATAGGAGGATATCTCTGGGTGGGCTACTGATAACTGAAAGGTTAATCTTGCTAAGATTACAAAACAATTATACCTTCTAATATGAAATTTTAAAAAATGGAAGAATGGAATTTTTAAGCTTAGAAAAATATAAAACTAACTAAAAATTATGATTTAAAAATATTTGGCTGGTGTTTATGTTGGGATCTCATGTGCCAAAGTCAGCTATGTCTATGTCCCTTTTTGTTCTATTCAAGTTGCAGATACATTCTGAGACATACAGACTCAGAATGCTATATATCTTTCCTGTGTAGATCAAAAAAATCTCCTATAATTTGGGAGTACTTAACTTTCTATCTCTCTTAGGCATCCCTGAAAACTCAATCATTACTGCTGCATTTACTTCTCACAGAAGCTGAAAAAAGACCATAGTGTGACACTCCTGTCACTACTTCACAGCACATATTTGGAATTAAAAGTTGACGCTATGCTAGCTACATAGGAATATGAACAAGTAGTCAGCTGTTTGGTTAAACTACACAAATACGAGAAAAAAATGCATCTACATGCATGCTTTTGTTCTACATAAGATCAGGGACAGACTGGAGGGTATGGGAGCAGAATAAGCAGGAGTAAGTGGTGCTGTGTCACTCAAAGTCCTTTATCTCCTCCCATTCAGCTTTATCCAGTCTAGTTCACATTATGGTGGAAATTCTTTGACACTTGATATCCTTTGTCTCTCAGTTTCACTTACTCTGTTAGATTGTTTGTTAACCAGTTGAACTGGAATGGGCTAAACTCTTCAAAACAGATTGGTCCCAAAAGGTAAGTCTTTAAATAAAGCCAACACCAGCTATGCTCACAGAATCATGCTCATCTAGACATTACTAGTAGTGATGTAGTGATGGTTCTCTCTTTACGGGAAATGCTGAGTCAGGAATGACCTTTCCTAAACTGTGTCCTAAATTACACAGTGACTCAGAGGGCCAGCTGATTTCACTGACAGACAGCTGTCCAGCAAAAGTAGGTTCACTGCCACTTTTGTCAAAGCAACAACATCAGCTAATGTTAAGAGCTATTTTTCAGAGAAATCCCAGAGCAGCCAAAGACAAGAGCACTTGTAGTGAACTTTATCCTGTTAAGCAACAGCAAACAATGTCTTGCATTTCTCTCCCAAGATTTTCAGGTCCCTGCAGCAAGATGGCAGGTGTCACTAGGAAATGGCTGCATGGAAACACACCAGACTTTTTTCTTAATTCTTCTTTCAAAGCTCCAGACAGTGAGGATGAAATAGAAGTAGGAGTACAAATTCATTTCAATTTGTATCCACTATAATTTCTCTGCTTTATCCTCCTCTTTTGATGGATCTTACTTCCTCACACAATACACACCTCATTTTTCCCTTTCACAGCACAAAACCAACCACACCCAGAGAGTTTATGATACCACTAAATAGTAACACTACATTGTCTCCTTTCCTGTGGGAGCACCTCATGGGCTGGAATGTCCAACCACCTAATTTTAAAGTCATGGTGGCTGCTGGCTGAGGATTTCCCATCAAAATCAAACCAAGAAGTAACACTGGGAGCTACCTTCTGCTCTGGTAGCTGGTGGGCCATTTCTACGTATTACTCCATAAGATTTTTTTTTCTTTTTTTGTATTTTCAGAGCCACTGTTGGGAGAAACATCTGTAAATGAAGCCTGAGATAATACATTCACAAGGCCAAAGGGGTATATTAACTCTTTTCTAATTTTCTAATTCAGCAGGATGACCTAACAACTGAAAGCAGAAGGGATACTGGAGTTAATGAGTGACTAGGAAACAGGACTTCAGAGAGGATCACTGGGAAGGACACCTGGTATCGGATTATATGAAACTCTGTTGGCATCTTGAGGAGTCCCAGGAGTGCTAGAGACTGCCTTCTGGGTAACAGAGGCTTTCTTTCCTTCAAGCCAGTATGTGACCATGTCTCCTTTCCCCTAAGGAAGAATATTAGTCATAGGGTTATAACACTATCTGTCACTTATGAAATAATTTTCTCACTACAACTCAAAACAAGTCCCAAAAGGAGATATACGTGCATCTCAGCCTCTTTACATAGAGGAAAAATGAGGCATAAAACTTTTCCTTAAAAGATAATAACAGTAATATCAATTAAAATAATTCTTTGAAGTCCCATCCAAAACTGGATCCACAAGTATGTTAATTCTCTTTTGGAATTGATATGATGATTGTGATGGCTCTGAAGGATCTTTACAGATTTCAAGCAGTTGTGACAGTGAATGTCCCATGGAAGACTTCCAAGCTTGTCTAAGTCCTTCATCTCTGACTTACCAGGTTTGTCCCGTGAACAAGTCCATGGAATTGGTCCTGACTTAAAATCTGAACACACTCTCTTCAAGTATGGGAATTAGTCTAACCAAAGTACTGTGAGATACAGAGGACTAAAAGATATAGGGAACTACATAGGTTAAAATTCAAGGACTTCAGAGTACTTTCACACTCTCCTCTCTGAAAAACTGAGTATAAATGTTGCATACACACCTTGACTTGTAAATTCCCACGACATATTAACACATACTCTCCAATCTGCTCCAACAGCTGGTACGCACTTGAACTGCACTGTATTTTAAGAGCTGGAAAGAAAGATAAATATCATATTAGCAAATAATTTATACATCTAAAACAGATCTATCTCTCAAAGTGTGTCAAAAATTTCAAGACTCATTAATGAACTCTCCCGTGGGTATTTTTTTCAAGTCTTTGCTTTCATTTCTTGTTATTTGTTATTCAAAATGTTTGCACACAAGCTCCAGTATCCTGGCCTGTTTGTGAGAGCATCTCAGGACAAATACGGAGCTGTCAACAAACACTATTCTTCACTTTCTGCATCTAATAATATTTTTGCCTTCTTTGCAGTTGTCTATCTGTGCTACTGATGAGCATCCTTTTCATCCGGTGAAGAAAACCATACACAGTTCTACTTCCTGGTCAATAAAGAGCTTTCGCAGCACATTTAGTTTTCAGCAAAGTCTAACATTAATGAAATAGCCATCCTTGCTCTGACTCCAAAATGAAACCTATAAATTAAGACAGTAGGAAGAGATGATATTTGCCAAAATTTTTAAAAAATTTACAAGAAGGTTTTTTCACCTGTAATGTTCTGTGACACAGAGCCAATCATTATGCTTCTTTGTTTAGAAAACATCCCAGATGATAGTATGACTGGCTAAGAATGTCTGACTGATTTTTCTTAAATAAGAAAATGACAGTTCTATAATATCCACTTTCATTTGTTTAAACACTGCCTGTAGTTTCAACATACGTAGATACATATCTCAGAAATATTCTTTGCAGTAGATACATTGTATTTCAACTTGTCATCATGCTTGAGGAAAAGACACTAGCACTCACATTCTAGGTGATAGCATTTTTTAATGCACATTGCTAGTAATCAATCTATTTTAAAGCAATCATCTTAGGGTTAAAAGTTGGTAATGTAAATTGAGGTCCTCAGATGTATGTGGCCAAAAAAAAAAAAAAAAAAANGAGAGAAAATAAAGGCTTGAAAGATAAATGTTCTGTCTTCATTTCAAAGTCTATAGTGTTGATGCACCATCTGAGAAAGAGATTGGCATATAGAACAAAAGATAACGTTTGAATGATGGAAGCAGATTTTGAAGGTATTAGTTTTAAAGGAGTTCAGATAAGATGATACAAGGAGCATGAAAGGAGTTATTTGGGAGACTGACAGAAAGAAAATTAAGTTACAGGTGTTCCATCCAGGTTAGCATTTGCTGTGGAAAAATAAAAATGTGAGAAGGAATGGATGCTAGTGATTCTCAAATCCTTTCAAAACTTTCAAATCCATCATTTAGGACCATTCCCCTGCCTTTCTGCCTTGTTTCGAGTGGATCATGATAGATGTTGAAAGAATCTGTTTTTACCACGAAATTAAACTTGAAGAATCTTGTATGTGCCTAGTTAATTTACAGTGCATTGCAATGTGAGCCATAAAACGACTCAGCTTCATTTCATGAAGGAAAGGAAACAAGATATCAGGGTTCTGTGACGTTGAACCATTGTCTTTTTTTCCCTTCCTGTTATTCTAGATCAGCTAAAGTATTTCAGAATTTGAGGTTCCAAATGTTCATACTGGCTAAAGACAAAGTTTGCTAAGTAAACTTGGAGCTTCATTATCTCTTAGGAAGAAGCGATGAGAATACCTCCAGAAAATTTCTGTTTAAACTTTTCTAGAGGACACATACATAATCTTCTTGTAGAGGACACATACATAATCTTCTATACTGGTCAAACACAAACACAGCTCCCATGGTGTCCCACTGTTTCTTGTGTTCTCCATTAGAGAAAGTTATCAGCAATAAAAGAGGAGTAATGAAAATATTTTAATCATAAATCCAGCTGGGTGCCAGGAACAAATAGAAACCGTGAACATAACCACTTGCCTCTCATTTTGTTTTATTCCTACCTTTTTTTACTGTAGAGAACTTTAAAGCCACAAAAATCCCTTTCTGAGACATGAGAAATAAGAGGATCTGGTTACAAAAATGGTTGTAGAGAATATCACTTTGTCCATAGGCAGACTGGACCCAGAAATCAAGAAACCTCTTTATTGGATTCAGAATCATTTGAATAGGTTAGGACTCAAAACACATCCTAACATTTTAAAATAACTAATTCAGGGATGATTAAAATCCCACCTGCAGCTTGTTCTTTATTACCTTCACTGGTAGATTCCATCCTGGAAGCTGTGTTCACAGTATCTCCAAATAAACAGTACCGTGGCATTTTGGTTCCAACAACTCCAGCTACAACTGCCCCTGTTAAGAAATACAAAACAAGACCTTTTGTGTTTATAAATCACATAATCAGTTATGCAGCCTTGTGGCTGCTTCCTACACTATCTTAAATCTAATTTGTTAACCAGATAAAGTCTGACCGTCAGTATTGTCTTTACATGGGTTACAGATCTGTCTTACAAATGATTCAAAACACAGAAGATAAGATTTCTTGGTAAGACAATGTACACCAATTAGGTAGTTGGAATATGCCGGACTGCACAGGACGTGTCCAACTCTGCCTGTCTATCAAGAAAGAATTGCAATCATACATCAGATTAAATCAGGGACCTAAGAGTCTGAGAGTAAAGCTAGATCAGAGCGTCAAGAAACAACTCACTGTTTAGAGAAGAGAACAGCCAATAGGGAAAAGTAAGGGATACAGAATGGCAGTTCTAACTCACATCAGCAAAGGCGCTGGTGCTGTGAGATGTTTCCAATGTTGTATTCAAAACTGAGGTACCAATATCCCATGTATGCAAAAAATTATTCTGTTGGATGACCTCTTTGTTGTACTCCACTGCTTATCAAAAAATTAACTTCATTTTTAATGGAGAGGAAATGACCACTACAGAGGCATTTATAAAGCCACAGGATGACTTTTTCAGATCTCTGAATGCATACCTGAATGTATTCCTGCTCTTATCTTTAGGAGGGTACTGGGCTTGTGTGGGATCTTAAAAGTCTTGCAGACATCCAGAAGGTCTAAAGCCATGCTTGCAATCTCACCAGCATGAAGGATCCCATTCTCCTTGGGTACTCCCGACACCACCATATCTTAACACAACAAAGCAACCGTGTTAACCTTTGGCATTACATATAGATTTATTAAAGTATACTGCCTACAATAAAAAAATGTTAAAAGAAATAAATAAAGAAGTCTTATTCCTTCATATTCCAAGACACAGTTGTGCCTGCTGAGAAAAGAAAACCAGAAACAAAAGAAGGTTAGGGCAATGGCTCATGTGTGGAATTACCTTAGGTAAGAAAAATGTTGTATTTCCTTCTTATTTTTGCATAAGATTTATTCCCTCCAATCCTTTCTTACTTCATCCTCCCTTCCACTGAGAACGCTTAAAGTGGGACAGACTGTTCAGTACCTTTTGTCATTGGGCAGATATAAAAAAAGGCAATGATTCCCACTAGGCACTGTCCTAAGCTTCCTGTACTATGCTTTAAAACTAGTGATGGGTTCTTGGGGTCCTAGAGTACTGAGCTGGCAACCATGACTCTGAGAATGATAAACTCCCACTTAACCCTGAATTTATGTGGGATTTGCTACTCTAGTTTGATTCCTATAAATCTATGGTATGTGATAGGATTCATCCCACAGTACTCAAAGAAGGGGTGAAGTAATTGTAAGATCTCTGATAATGCTTTTTGAATAGCCATGGAAATCTGGTGAAGTCCCAGTTCTACTGGAAGCTGGCAAATGTTGTCCAAATTTTCAAGAATGGCAAGAGGGATGACCCTGCAAACTACAGGCCTGTCACTTTCACTTCAGTGCCTGGCAGAATCTCAGAGAAAATTTCTCTGAGAGGTAATGAAAAATACCTGAAGGAACCATTTGTCACAGCCAGCATAGCTTCATGAGTGGAAAGTCCTGATTGTCAAATCTGATTTCCTTTTATGACAGGATAACCTACTCTGGTGATCAAGAGAAGCCAGTTGATGTAATCTTCTTGGATTTCAGTAAAGTCTTTGATACTGCCTCTCCAGGATCCTTCTGGACAAACTGTCCAGCTCACAGCTGGATAAACATGTCATGGGATGGGTGAGTAACTGGCTCAGGGGTCAGGCACAAAGGCTTACAGTGAATGTGGTGACACCAGACTGGTGATCTGTCACTAGGGGGGTTCCACAGGGCTCCCTCCTCAGACCTGTACTCTTCACCGTCTTCATAAATGTTTGGACAGTGGACTGGAAGGGATACTAAGTCTGCCGAAGCTACTAAATTCCTCACAAGCAGAAAGGCCCTGCTAAGAGATCGTGAGAAATTTGAGGACTGGGCAATCACCAGCTTCATGTTTAAGAAGGAAAAGTGTTCTGCTTCTGGGGATGGGGCAACCCTGGCTGCAAAGAAAACTAGGAAAGGAGAGGCTAGAAAACAGAAATGAGTGCAGGAAAGGTACCCGGGTGACCTGGTTGAAGTTGGACATGAGCCAGCAGTGCCCTGGCAGCCAGGAGGGCCAAGAG